>SJYT01035212.1:96781-121291 GCA_006410635.1 Cephalophus harveyi | reverse complement strand
CCCTGATGCTGGGAGGGATTGGGGGCAGGAGGAGAAGGAGACGACAGAGGATGAGATGGCTGGATGGCATCACCAACTCGATGGACATGAATTTGAGTGAACGCTGGGAGTTGGTGATGGACAGGGAGGCCTGGCGTGTTGTGATTCATGGGGTCGCAAAGAGTCAGACACGACTGAGAGACTTAACTGAGTGAACTGATTCCATATTATTTTTCTAGTGTAAACTCTTTTTACCCTTTGTGATCAGATGAACAAAGGAGAAGTACAATGTCAACATTCATTTTAAAGCATTTTTCTTTCTCACCTTTGATTTCATAGTATAATATCAATTAAATCATGATTTAACTTTTATGTGTGACATGTAGCATATATGACTTGAAAGCCTATAAAGTGAATGTTGTCATTGTCCGATAATATAAAATAATGATAAAGATGATCTGTTGTGAATCAGTTGTAATCTTTTTCGCATGTTGCAATTATATATAAATTCTGACCTTGTATATTAAAGTTTTATTTTGATTTTCTAGAGGATTCTTTGTTTATACTTTTTGGTGCTAATTTTTAAATGAGTTTTTATTTAGAAATAATCCTGAAAATATAATATTTATAACAAACATCACATTTTAAATATAATGATTTGCATGGTAATTCAACCATTTAATTATAAATTTGAAATATGATCCTATATATTAGGAAAATTGAAAATAGTATGTTTTATTTGGATTCATTCCAGAAGTCATATAGCTAAAATAGTTGTAATAAATGTGTTCTACCATGAAAAAAAAACACTGGAGAAAAATATGTAACATCTGTTAGGTCTATTATATACTAAATTTTTTAAACAGATGGTTAAGATTGTTCCTGCCTCTCTTCTAAATAATTGTGTTTGTAAAACACTCAATTTTGCTGCTACCCCAGGGACCACTACATATTTGTGTATGTGTATATGGGTATTCGCCTCTGGGGAGTTAGAAAAAGGTTCACTGTCTCTTGGCTAGACACAGTCCTATTTGCTCTGGGCACTTTTGAGTAGCATAAAAATCACAGAACCGACAATCCCCTTCTAGTTTTCTGTGTTAATAAATATACTTATAATGGAATATGTTGTTCTTTGGACATCATAAAACAGGCAGAACACAGACACAATAGTATTAAGCTTTTAGTATTGCTTTCTTTCCTAGATTAAGTATCTTTTTACAGTTTGGGTTACAGGGGAAATGTGTTGTCTTTTTCTCTTTTAAGGTTGTTGAGATTTTTTGGATTATCATGGTAATGAACACTTGTATAACATTCTAGTATCTGTTAAATAGAAATATGTTTGATGCTGCTTTTATTTTTAATATGTATTTTCTGTATTCAGAATGCTACACTGCAAGCAGAGAAGCAAGCATTGAAAACTCAACTGAAGCAACTTGAAACACAGAACAATAATTTGCAGGCTCAGATTCTTGCACTTCAGAGGCAGACAGTATCGTTACAGGAGCAGAATACCACTCTTCAAACACAGAATGCCAAGCTTCAGGTTGTAATGTAACATTGTGGGGATATGCAACAAAACCCTTGAATTATGCTTTAAAATAAGGATGAATAGACATAAGTAACATTGTTTCTTAGTGAGTGAATTTAATTTAGCAATTAGTTGAAGATAAAGTATTTTTATATAGTACTATGCCAAATTTTTGGATATCAGCATTTTTAAGATGTCAGTGTCTAAATTAAGTAATAAATTTATTCATTAAATAAAAATTTTATTTACATTGACTTTATGGCCTTTCACCCATTTCAACAAGTTAATTATAATTAATCAGGTAGAAACCCGTGTTTTAAAGTATTATTGCAACATATCAGTTAGGTTACTGGAAAATAACAGCATGAAAATTTTGTCTTTAAACTTACCCTTAATTCAAAGGATCCATCTTGCAATTAATACTACCAGTGTCTTTTCAAATAGAGCAGTCAGGTGGGAGAAAGTACAACTCTCTGAAACCTAAAAAGTGGAGTTGTTCCCCCTCTGAATCTAAAAGTTCTTTCTATAACTCTTTCCAAATGAAAAAGAATATACTGATTTGATTTAGTTGTTCAGTTGCTAAGTTGTGTGTGACTCTTTTGTGACCCCCATGGACTGTAGCCTACCAGGCGCCTCTGTCCATGGGATTTACCAGGCAAAAATACTGCAGTGGGTTGCCATTTCGTTTTCCAAGGGATTTTCTGAACCCAGGGATTGAACCCATGACTCCTGCATCTCTTACAGGGATGCTTTACCACCTGGAAAGCCCTGGTTTAATTTAGACTTGAGAAAATTACCAGTTGAGTTTCACAAGTAGTTTTTCAGCTCTATCAACTGTCAACTTCTAGAAAATGATAAACTGGCATTTAAAATTTTTTACTCTTATGGAATTGTTGCTAATCACCTTCATTTAAAATAATTCAACTCAAAAAATATGTAACACCTACCAAAAATCAAAATTAAGTGGTAGTCTTCCTTTTTGGGATCTAAAATCCAAATTTTCTTAGTATAATATGAATATATCTGCTGTGATTTATTTAGTGCTTCCTAAAGTTAACATTCTTCTATTTTAAAAGAATTATAAACTATTTTTCTGATGTCTGGCATTCTTGTAGGTTGAAAATTCCACCCTTAATTCCCAAAATACCTCACTTATGAACCAGAATGCACAACTCTTAATCCAGCAGTCTTCCTTAGAAAACGAAAATGAATGTGTAATCAAAGAGCGAGAAGATCTGAAATCTCTCTATGATTCTCTGGTCAAAGATCATGAAAAGCTGGAACTTCTACATGAACGGCAGGCTTCAGAATATGAGACTCTCATTGCTAAACATGGAACTCTAAAGTCTGCCCACAAAAATCTTGAGGTGGAACATAAAGACCTTGAAGATCGGTAATTTACCATCTTGTATTGTTGCCTTAAAACCAATTTAAGAAAACAATTTGAATTGAATAATGTAATAAATTTCATATGTTAAACATATCTGAGATAATTTATATAGGAAATTATATAAACTTACATGCTTTATGTGATATTTATTAAATTAACTCATTTCCATTATTTCTAAAAATTTTTTTCCTAAGGAAATATTATAAACCAAATGTATAACATTTTTTTTCCAGTTACAATCAGTTACTAAAACAAAAAGGACAGTTGGAAGATTTGGAAAAAACACTGAAAGCAGAACAAGAAAAAATGCTGCTTAAAAACAAAAACCATGAGACTGTAGCTGCAGAATTCAAGAAGCTTTGTGGTGAAAATGATAGGTAATAAATATATATATATATAATTTTGTATTTATTCATTATATCCAACAGGTATGTTACCCCTTTGCAGTGCTACTCATAACTTAGAATTTTTTAAAAAGACCCCAAGGTAATATGTAAATTACCCAACAGCATCATTTAGCTGGTTATAAGTGATTCAGACAAGAATGTGGGTCTTGAACTTTCTCTGATTGTTTCTTTCTTGATTTATTTAACTACTTAAGTTTTTAAGCCACAGTATATAACAAAATTTCTGTATGTTGATTGCATTTGTATACTTTATTGAGGAAGAATGTAGTGAAACCTGATTTTTTATATCTTTCTTTCTACTAGCCTGGTATCACAATTCTTGTCTTTCAGAGTTGCTACAAGTTAGTGACCTTGTCATTTTCTAGCTAACTGGTTTTGTAGTCTTATTTTTAATTATCTTACATATTAATGGGCTCATATTACCATGGGGCAGTTAATTTTTAATTTGAAGCCTTGGCAAAATCAAAACTTGTCAACTGGTGATCAGCCTACTTCATAAGGGTACATTTTCAAAAAATTTTTAGAAGCCTTTGAAAAATTTAAACAATCTGAATATTTGTTTACTGTATTTACATTGCCCTAGTGAAAGTGCTAAAAGCACACAAAATTCAAATGGGTATCATTCAGTATTTATCCTGTTATGAATTTAATGCAATTTATTTTTAGAATTAAACATCTATTTCGTTTCTTTTATTAAAAAAAAATCCCTAAGCTTCTCGAGCCATTTTCATACTCAGTAGTTTTTAATTTAGTTGTTACAAATAGAAATTCTATACTGATGGATTTGAACTTTAATAATCTTAACACCAAGCTAGAATCAAGGAGCATGTATTTGTATAGTATAAACAATGGAAGGCCAAATTGTGACAAGTTACAGGATACAAGGACACAGTTGTTATTATTACACGTAGAACATTGGGGAATGCATTTACTGTGGAAATCCCATCTTGAACCTAACCCTTTTTCTTGTTGGAATACAAACCAAACTGGGGCAGTTTGTGAACTTGAGTAGAACTTCCAGAATCTAATTGTATACGTAAATGATGAGTCTCCAGAGAACGAACTCAACCTAATTGATAAGAAATTGAGCTTGATGAATGTGATTGCAGTTCACCCAGTATGCAGTCTTGGAGGGGAAGAGTGGTCTTGAGTAGAGTATTTTCTGTCTCTCAGTACTTTGGTTTCTTACCCAGCTTTTGTGCACTCATGCCTGTGTTCTCAGGAAAGAAAATGCTTTAACTAAAACCTGGAAGAACTCTTTCACAGATAAAAGATATTTGTGGAGACTTAATCTAAAGAACAATAGTTTATTCATTTCTCTAAATCACCTAAATTTTAATCTTAGATAACTCCAAGTCAAGAAAGCTTCTTACATATACTGGGTTATCTTGGCGTCTTTGGAATTATGTTCTCTGAATTGCATTTCGGTGTTAATGTTCTCAGCTTTGAGGGACAGTGTAAAAAAAACTCTTAAAGAGCTGATTTTAGTATCTGCCTTTGGGATGATATTGAGGACATTGTATATTCTTTTTATATCTCCCTCTCCTTAAAGCATTAAGTAGTTATCTGTATACCTCTGTCAGGTTTACACAGTTGTTTACACATGGTATGCATTCATACATGGATTCAGCCTGCTAATGGAGCGTTTATTGGATGTTTCCAGTGTTGCCATTTTACTTTTTTACCAAGTCTTATTTTTTTAATGTTATTATTTTGTTATTTATAATTATTATAAACGGACTCAAATCCTTTAGGAAATGAGTTGAAATAAATTATTAGATAGTTGTAAGCAAATATCTTGCTGAGCAAAAGTTTGTTTGGCTTTCTCTACCTTGTATGCGTTCCAGATCTTAATGCCGTAAGATCAAGGTTGGTAAACTACAGCTAACTTAGCAGGCCATATCTAGCCTGCAGCCTGCTTTGTATAGCTCCCAAACAAGAACAGTTTTTAACACCTTAAAATGTGATGGGGAACAAAAAAGAAGAGCGCGCTATAGATAGCATGCAACCCATAAAGCCTAAGGTAGTTATTACTCTGTGGTCCTTTACAGAAAGAATATGCTGATCTCTCTCTTAGAGGTCAGTGGACCTTGTTCTAAAGATGTAATAGTAGAAACGACAGATATGGCTATAGTTTGATTTTTTTTAAAAATCCAAAATTTGTCATTAGTAATTGAGGACTGCATAAATATGAATAATTTGTAGAAATCTCAATTACTAGAATTTTGATTTTAGTATGTATATCTTAGTTATCTGGCAACAGATTGATAGGTTACCATGTCTCAAACTGGATTGATTATTCGTTTGATCTGATTTTTCTTTATTTTTCATGTTGAATTATAGAATCTTTGAATTCTCTAGGTTAATTAATACTGGATTGGTTATTTTCTCCTTTGTCCTTTAAGCTAAATATTTTCTGATTCTTAAAATTTTTAAATTTAGTTTTTACAGACTTGGAACTGATTCTAGATGAGTTTAGTCACTGGCAAGAGAACCTTTTCTATTCTTTAAGTATGTCTAAATGTGATTTACAGCAGTTTCACATTGTGTAAATTACAATGAAAGCTATGAAGAGAATCTCTTTCTATCATGATTTCCAATTATAGGTTGAATCATACATATAATCAGCTTTTAAAAGAGACTGAAGTTTTACAAACTGACCATAAAAACTTGAAAAGTCTTCTAAATAATTCGAAACTGGAACAAACAAGATTAGAAGCGGAATTTTCAAAGTTAAAGGAACAATACCAACAATTGGACATCACATCCACCAAGCTAAATAACCAGTGTGAGGTAAGCTAAACAAATTTAATTCCCGTTTCCTTCCTTTAGGCATTAAGACTAGCCTCAAAAGGTAAACCATCATAATGACAATAGCAGTATGTTTAATCTTTAATGAGGTATTTCTAAAAAAATTGGTCAGGGATAATTCAAATTCACAAATAATTCAGAAAAGCCTCCTTCTTCCTTCTTTAATTTCAACAATTTTTACTATTAGTTTGAACTTATATGTTCAGATACTTGGACAAATTAACCCTTGTTTAATGAAAAAACGTTTACTGACCACTTGGCATGTATTAGTAAACCAAAAAGGGAAAAATCTCTTCCTTTGTGGAATTTGTATTCTGGTGGAAGGAAGTAGACAATAAATATAATTCACAGTGAAAATATATAGTGTTTCAGTGTTTTGTTTCATATGGCTGTGTAACAATTTACCCCAAAATACAGTGGTATAAAATACAGTGGTATATATGAGTGCTCTCATAGCTAGTGGGTCAGCATTTGGACAGGGACAATGGGGCCAGTTTGTCTCCTCCACTTAAATGTGGGCCCTCAGCTGAAAGATTTGAAAGGCTAATTGCATGTTTGGTGGTTGATGCTGGCCATCAGCTGAAAGCGTCAGTCTCCTCTTCTTGTGATCTCTCCCCAATGGACTGGTTTGGGCTTTCCCACACCATGGTGAGAACCAGACAGAAGGCATCTCTGTGTTAATGATCAAGCCCCAGAAGTCGTGAAGCATCATTTCCCCTGCATTCTAGTTATTGAGGCAGAGTCCCATCCAGGTTCAAGGGAAAGAGAGACTAAGCCTCTTGATGGTGAATGGCAGGATTCTTAAAGAGCACATGGACTGGAAATACTGCTGTAACCACTTTGAAAATTAGTCTGCAACACATATAGTATGTTACAAGATAAAAGTTATGTAGAAGTAAAAATGGAGAGAGGTAAAAGAGGATAAGGACTGCCAGAGTAGATGAGGAATACAAATTGAAATTTTAACTAGGCATCACTGAACAAAGATTTGAAGGAGATTAGTGTGTTGTTATGTGGACATTGAGGAAGGAACCTTCCAGGCAGTCAGCCCACACAGTTAATCTAGACCAGAGGAATCCTGGTGTGTTTGAGGAACACTCAAGGAAGCTAGTGTGGCTGGAGTGGAATGAGCAAACGAGGAGAGTGGTAGGAGATGAGCTCGGAGATATTCCTGGGCCAGATATATTGCCTTATGTATGTGTTGTTCTCAGTTTTGTCCAATTCTTTGCAATCCCCTGGGCTGTAGCCTACCAGGCTCCTCTGCCCATGAAATTTTCCATGCAAGAATACTGGGGTGGGTTGCCATCTCCTACTCCAAGGGATATTCCTGACCCAGGGATCATAGCTACGTCGCTTGTTCTCCTGCATTGGCAGGCAGATTCTTTACCACCACCGCACCACAGGCGAAGCCCATGTTGCCTTATAGGCCATTGTAAAATACTTTTCTGAGTAAAACAGGGGGAGCTATTGGAAAGTTTAGAACAGAAGTGACATCTGCCTTATGTATACAGTTGTGCTCTTAACATGATTCTGTGCTTCTTCCCGTAATGAGTTGATAATGTGATAGAAGTTTTGAAATAGAAAAAGAATACTGAAAGCCTTAAATATTATAATTCTTACATTTTGTGATTGGTCTTTAAATCATTAAAGTTTGAGTATAGCTTAACATTTGAATTTCTTGAAACTTAGAAAATCAGCACTTAAGCAAAACCCTTAAATAAAATTAGGAATAGACTGTAGCAGAAAGTAATACTTAAAAGCTTTTTGTCTGAAATCACAAACTAATGGAAGGAAAAAAATTAGTTTGATATCATATATATTTAATTATACAGCAAAGTTCAGAAATTATGGAACCTTCATTCTGCTTGTGATTTATAAAATCTAAATAAAATATAATAGAGGTAATAGACTTACAGAAAGTGAAGTGAAGTCGCTCAGTCGTATCCGACTCTTTGCGACCCCATGGAGTGTAGCCTACCAGGCTCCTCCGTCCATGGGATTTTCCAGGCAAGAGTACTGGAGTGGGTTGTCATTTCCTTCTTCAGGGATCTTCCCAACCCAGGGATCAAACCCGGGTCTCCCGCATTGTAGGCAGACGCTTTACCATCTGAGCCACCAGGGAAGTCCAGACTTACAGAAGAACATGACAGACAGGGACTGAGATCCTGCATGCTGCACAACATGGCCAGAATGAAAAAAGGAACATGACAAATCCACTTTCCCGGAAACAACAGAATTGGGAAAAAATACAAAAACAACCACTTTTAGGACTCTGGAACTCAAGCAGAGACATAAAACAAATTGAGAAGAATTAAAGAAAAACTACTCAGCTTTTGGTAGGAATTATAGTTTATTATGTGACTTCTCCCATTCTGAGTCTCCTCCTTCCCTTTCTCCATAACTGGGAGTTCAGTCAAGAGGCATGCCTTGAAACCAGCAGCTTTGCTACTGGAGGGCTGTCAAAGGCTAACTCAGGTAGCCTGAAACACTGGATGGGGCAAATCACAGATGAACAAACTACTCAGAAATTTAACATGGGAGATCCAGAGACTGAGACAGCTAGCTGTAATTGGTCTTGTAAGATCCTGCATGTCACTGGTGGTCTCAAAGACTGCTCAAGAGAAATCATAAAGGGCCCTGACTACCTTATGATTGCCCCAACAATCAATCCACTCTTGGCTGGGGATTAAGTCATATAATAACGTGATTTGAAGGGAATGGAAAAATGAATCCATAGTGTTGGAGACTTCTCTGTGGGAACTGTGGTAATTGGAAGAGCACTCAACAGATGTTTCTGGAATACAATTGATGTGCTGTGTCTTTATCTGAGTACTGGTTCACTCATGAGTTCACTTTATGGTAATTCACTGAACTGTATGTACACTTAAAATTTGTTCTTTTTTCTGTATATGTTTTATGAGTTGTCTGCTGATACAGTAATGCTATGTAAGAAACATAGAACCTCAGTGGTAAGAGACTAAACATTTACTTTTGCTCTTGAGTCTCTGGGTCAGCTGAGCAGATGTGCTGTTCTGCGTTGATGTGTGGGGCAAGATCAGTAGACCTTAGTAGGGCTTGCTCATGTATCTGCAGTTAGCCAGCATGCACCCTGCAAGCTGGCTGGTCTAAGGTGGCCCCAGCTGGTATAACTTTTCTGTGCCATGTTGTCTCTCATCCTCCAAGAGGTTTCCAGGAGCCTGAGTGGAAACACATAAGCCTCTTGAGGCCTAGGCTTGGAACTATCACACCATCACTTCTGCCTCCTTCCCTTAGCCAAAGTGATTCCCGGGTCAAGAAGAGAAGTATTAATAGATTTCACTTCTTGATAGGAAAAGTAAGAAGTCACAGCACAAGAGGGTACAGGGAGGAAAACTGCATTCAGTTTTGCAGTGAATCTACCACATGTGTCATGTTTCAATTTAACAACATATAGATAAATAAAACATACAGCACAGTATTGACAGTTGTTAGACCTAGATGGCTATTTATGCATATTCATAGTATTATACTATTTGCTTATTTCTACCTTCTGAGAGTTTTCAGGTTTTTGTCTTTTTTTTGGGGGGGGGGTGTGGTTGTTGTTGGCTTTAAAAAAAAAAAATGCAGAACTCTAAAAAAAATCCTAACTTGCTGAATTCTAATGCTAGAACCCCAAAATCTTTATTTTAAAAATATATTCTACAAGTGATATTAAATTTTGACAATCACTGCTTTGGGCTTTCTGACTTCTGCTGGAACCTCTGGCCAAACTGAGGCATATTTCTAGTTTCTGCTGACTACAGAGAAGCAGCTCAGTTATGCTGGCAGCCTAACTGCCAGTAATAATCAGTAATATGACCACTCATTTACAGTATTACCTGACTCCCTTGGTTCAAGCCATAAAAATTATACACAAACTTTTGAGGTTTCTTGACAACAATGGTTAGAGGAAGAATGAGGTATATAAAGTACCTACTGTGTGTCATAAGCATGACACCAGCTACTTCACATATATTATTTAATCCTTGCAACAGTCTTGGGGGATGAAAGTTGTTATCTTCAATTTATAGATGGGTGGAGTCGTTAAGATTTAGAGAATTACTAATTTGTTTAGCATTTTATAGCTATTTAAACAGAAGGCCAGAGATACGTATCTAGCTTTGAACTCTAAGTCAAAACGGTTGTAAAGACAGCAGTGGTTTTGGAAGTAGATAGCTTACTATATGTTAAACCCAGTGCTTCTGAGAATTAAGAAAACATAAATGTCTAGCACATAACCCAGTAGTTTAGATGTCATTATTACTAAAATAATCACTAATTCTAATCAAAGGACAACCATCTGATTGTTCACTGGCAGAAGACTTAAAACTTTGTGAAGTACTTTATATTTTTCAGATGCTTTGGGGGATTTGTGCCAAATGTAAATGTTGATATTTTAAAAAATAAATGTTTGTGTTTAAAACAGTTGCTAAGCCAACTTAAAGGAAATTTAGAAGAAGAAAATCGACATCTACTAGATCAAATTCAGACATTAATGCTACAGAACAGAACACTATTGGAGCAGAATATGGAAAGCAAGGATCTTTTCCATGTTGAACAAAGACAGTACATGTAGGTACCAAACAGTTTTTCACTCTGAAATATTACTCCGGTGGCAGAGAAAATGCAATGCTAATTTTTCCTAATTTTCAACATTATTATTTCAGTTTTTTTTTAATGGTTATGCTCTGGGCAGTATGCTAATAACCAGAAATACTAAAATGAAAACATATAGATCCAGCTCTTAATGATCTATTAATATAAAACAAGAAGTAAAAATAATTTCTACAATGAAGGTATGTTTTAGGAAGCCATAGAAATACAGCAAATAGAGGGGCAGAAGTACCTTAGCTTGCAAGAGAAGCTGGACTTTCTAAAGATGATTGAGCTGAGACTTAAAGATTTAGTAGGATTTTGCCTGAGGAGGCATAACAGGCCAAGAGAACAGCAAATGCAGAGACAAAGAGGTGTAATGAAACTATTATGATTATGATATATGATCTAAAAATTAATTGCTCATACTGGAGCAAAATTGTGGAAGCAGGTGTAGCAGAGAAGTGGCTAAACACTCAGGAGCCACTTTACAAATGTTTTTCTTTGCTGTACAGAGAACTTGCTGAAAAATTTGAGCAGGGCAGTAATATGATCAGATTTGTGCTGTTTGTTTAAATCACTGATGACATTAGAGTATAGATTGGAGGTTCTAAGAATTAGAGACAAGGAATAAGTTTTAAGGTTGTTGCAATATCTAGTGAAAAATAATTCACAAGCAGTGGTAGTTAAGATCAAGTACAAGAGAGATGTGAAAGAATCGACAGACCTTGATTATTAGTAAATTGTGGTGAAGCTAGTGTATTTATGCATATGCAAGTGAAAGGAAAGTGAAGTCGCTCAGTCGTGTCCAACTCTTTGCAACCCCATGGACTGTAGCCTACCAGGCTCCTCCCTCCATGTGATTCTCCAGGCAAGAGTACTGGAGTGGGTTGCCATTTCCTTCTCCAGGAGATCTTCCCAACCCAGGGATCAAACCCTGTTCTCCCGGATTCCAGGCAGACACTTTAACCTCTGAGCCACCTGGGAAGCCCATTTATGCATATAATGTTGTTTAATAACTGTAGAAAGATGTTGAGAGAATTCTTTTGTCATGATAATATTGTAATATAGACGATTATTTCCTTCAGACAAGTAAATCCTGTTGAAAATTGATATTCTAAGTCCTGTATCCTTTTATTTAAGTAAATTGTAAATTAAAAGACAATGAAAAACTTGAAAACAGTTCTGTTGTTACTGCCTATTAAATTCTTAGTTGTCAACTATGGTATCTGTATTTCTTTGTGTTTTGGAGAGAAGTTAGATTATAGAATCCAAATAATATTCATAGCTGTTCAAAATATGATGTCCTAAATGTAACTTTATTTTTATAGTGATAAGTTAAATGAATTAAGACGACAAAAGGAGAAATTAGAAGAGAAAATTATGGATCAATACAAATTTTATGACCCATCTCCACCTAGAAGGTAATATAATCCAGTTGGGTTTTTTTTGGGGGGGGGTGGGGGGAGAACATTCTGATTTTGAGAGGAATTTGTATGCTGAATTTTAAACTAAGACTTTTAAAAATTACTTTATTAGGAGAGGCAACTGGATTACTCTGAAAATGAGAAAATTGATAAAGTCTAAGAAAGACGTTAATCGGGAACGACAGAAATCACTAACTTTAACACCAACCCGCTCAGACTCCAGTGAAGGATTTCTTCAACTCCCCCATCAAGATAGTCAAGATAGTTCTTCAGTAGGTTCAAACTCTTTAGAAGATGGCCAAACTTTGGGGACCAAGAAAAGCAGCAGTGAGTGCTTAAACTCTTTAAACATTTGTGATCTCTAGAATTGATTTAGATTCCTTACTAAAGACTTCTTTTAAATATCTTCCACAGTCCTTTGGGATAATGTCTGATGAATGCATTTCTTTTTAACTTCATATGATTTTAAAATTTGTTGCAAACTGCAGTACTGCATAGCCACGTGATTTTCTTTATTGTATATTTAGAGAAATACAAAAAGATACCATTATTTGACCAGGAAGGTAAAATAGTATAGAAAGAACAGTGAAATGAGAGCCAGAATCTCTCTGCCACTTGCTAGTTCTGTTAATGTGGGCAAGACTTTTACTTTTGCATCCTACTTCATAGGGCGATTATGAGGAGCAACTGAGAAATATTTATAAGATTTCATTTTCATAATTATTTGTAACTAAATATAGTATAAGGCTTTTTAGAATGAGGTTTTAATCATACTTTGATGGTATCAAATTGGAAAAAAGTTATATTGAGGGGGAGGAAGCAAAGAAAAATAGCTATGAATTGGAAGAGAATGTTTTTCAATGATTTAGAAATAATTGAAGGTTATAAAAGTTATTGAGGGATTGCTTGGTAAAGGTTCAGTTAAAATAAAATGGATTTGGAGATACAAGTTTTTGTATAAACTTGTGATTTAATTTTTTAAATTACAAATGTTGAAGTGTAATATCATAACGTGACCTCCACAATTAATACTCTCTTGATTTCATTACTAGTGTGCTTAGCAAAACATTAAGAGCAAAGTAGAAGCCTAAAGAAGAGTATTTTAAGAGAAAGAAAAGAATCCAGTGGTATGCCCTTTGAAGATACAGGAGAATTTGACTACTAGCAATGTTCTTATATGTAAACAGGATATTTTGAATCCACTCACACCCTCACCAGAATCACTAAATTTAAAAGCATATATATGTGTGTATGTTTATACATAAGACATATGTACAAGATAGATACTATATATATGTATACATTTGTATGTATTAATATATACATTTCAATATTATTCTTTAGAAGTAAATAGCAGGCAAAAGCAGCCACTATTTCTCCCAGGGATAGACTCTGTATGGGCAGCTCTCAAAACACTTAGAAAACTGTATAGACATGGTTTTGTCCTCAGGGGAATTATCTCTGAAAAGATAGTGTTTTAGAGTGTAAGAGATTAGACATTCATTATAGGCTATATTTAAGAATGCAACTATAGCACCCTAACAACTAGAATCCACAAGTAAGCAACAAAAAATCATACACGTACATGAGTACCATATTCATACATACACACATACAAATATGTTTGTATTATAAGAAAGTGGTTTAGTTCTATCTTTTCTCATTAGTCTTGTTAGCCAAACCTACATGAAACCTCCAAGTATTTTAGAGAGATTATCAAATTTTCCGTAAAAAGGTGCCAGATGATTCAGTTTTATCTACCTTTGGATATAAAATATCTGGCATCTAATTTAATGAGAAATGGTCATGGGTATATATAATTTTTTTAATTAAAGGAAGATAATTCAAGTAGGAGAATATATACAAGAAAGGTACAACAGTCTTTTATAAGGTCATCATGTTTTAAATTATCAGTCTATCATTCCTTCATACTCTATGCTAGAAACATCCAGAGTAAAAATCAGAAGGAAGTTATACTCTTCTTTCCAGCAGTTATTCAGTTTTAGAATTTTAAAAATAAGCAGAAAACCCTACCATTCTAATGTTCCCATAATTTCATATAGTTTGGGAAGCAAACATTGTATGTCTACAAACTAATTGCCATAAGAATGATCACTTTCCACCACTGGCAAATATAAAACTCCTTTTATTCTTTCCATTTTGGAAGAATGTCAGTAAAGCAGTCTATGGAAAACAGTTGAAAACAGAAAAAGTATCTAAACAAGACATGTGCATGCTGCAACCATTCAGCTTTGTTTTAGCTAAGTGTCCATTTTTACATTGCTTTCAGTTCATTTCTTTTTAATCATTGAAAACAGCTGTGTTTTCCGAGCTAGAAACAAAAAGTTTAAATGAGTCATGACTATTCTTAATAGCAATCAAATAAGTAAGTTAAAAAGCTGTATGTCTTTGCATTCTCCTTAATGAGTGATACTTGTCAGTTTGTCAAAAGAGCTTTTTATTATTTATAAGATAAGAGCAAACCGTAGAAAGAGCATAGTTATTAAGGCTGTATGCAATACGCTTTTAAATCTCAGTGTGAGTTTTATCCCTGCCTCTTAAATTGCAGCTCCAAAGAGGTATAATAATATTTTCCATTAAAATCTTATTAAAGTATAGCTTAAGAATGTTACTCTAGTGAACATTTAAATTTTTATGTTAATGACTCCTACTGTAGTTATAATCCTAATTTTCATTCATATATTGATAACTTCCCTGTGTTGTGCTATGATTTTTTTTTAATAAACTGACTCCCACAACCCTTCAAAATATCTAAAAATGTCATAAATACATAATTTTCTATCATTTTTGCTTGCTTTTTAGGATGCATCCTTATTTTTTAGGCTATCAGAGCTTAAAAGCTACTATTAAAATACTTCTGTTTTTTCTTCCAGCCAACCCTTTGCAAAATGAAATTAACATAATTGCTCATGCCATCTTTTGAAAGACTTGTCTTAGAAGAATATATATTTCTGTGGTGCTTCTAAATAATGCATCAGAATTCAGTTTAAACCAAGAAGTAGTTTCCTATTTTCTTTTTTAACATTTAAAGAAATAATGAAAGTTTTAAAAGTTTCTTTAGGTTATTTTAAACATCCTGGAACACCTTAGTTTTTGTTGAGGTATTTTACTAAAATACAGGATCTACATTTTCCTAAATTATTTTTTTCCAAAATAAAACCTTATAATTTAAAAAGTTAAAGAAAATGGGGACTTCCTGGTGGTCCAGTGGTTCCGACTCCATGGGCTTCCGCTGTAGGCAGCACAGGTGCGGTCCTTGGCTGGGGATGAAGACCCCACATGCCGCTTGGCATGACAAAAAACAGTTAAAACAGAGGAGTGAAAAGCCTCCTACGTTTTCATTACGTACACTCCCTGGTCCATCAGGAGTGGCCCTAGTAATATAGGTCTGTCTATCTTTACAACTTAACTAGAAAACTTGTTTCTTCAGTAAGTAGTTCTTATCACTTCCTGTATTTATAGGACTTTAGTCAGTCCAAGTTTTCTAAATATATGTTTTTCATCATTGTCTTCAGTGCTTTCCCAAGTATTTTAAAGTATTGAAGTACATATTTCATATTTCATAATCACTCAGCAGCACGAGAATAATAGCTTTAGTGTAGCTTACATAGCTGAAACTCAGACATTCATTTCTGTCCTTAATTTCAACATTTAACTCCCATCTGTTCTTCTCCCTTTTTTCTTTCATTTTTCTGTTTCTGTTTTTTCTCATGCTCTGACATTAAAGTGGTTGCACTGAAAAGACTGCCCTTTTTGAGGAACAGACCGAAGGATAAAGACAAAATGAAGGCCTGCTACCGTCGTTCCATGTGTAAGACTTTATGACAGTTCAGCTTCTTTCAAATGACTACACTGGCTTCCATTACTAATTTTCACTAACCATTCTCTGGACTGTGCCAATTTTCTTATTTTGCAAAGTGCAGTCTTCCTGTAACCCATGGAGCTGGAAAATTTTTTTTTTTTTTTCAAAACTGGCACTGAATCCGCATTATATGTATGTTCATTTATACATATACATGCATATGTTTAGTCATACATGTAATATACTTATAAATTTCCAGTGCTTTCTAAAAGTTGGCAGAAAAAAAAAAGTTTAATTTTATATGCCATAAAGATTTCTTCCCAAAGAAATTTGCTTAAAGAAAATATAACAAAACCTTTAGCATTAGGTATTTATTTTCTTAATGAACTAGGATTAAATAAATAAATAAAATGGCCTGTAATCCTTGAAAATGTTTGTCATTCTTTATATACTGATACTCTGGTTTTTCTTTTTTTTAAGTGGAATGGGTAATTAATCACATTAAATGTCTGTCACTGGATATCCTCTCTTTCAGGTTTTTATTGAGTGGTATACTTATTTGATTCATAAAATGAATAATTTCTTCAGTAACCTGCTCTGACCAAGGACTCTTTATCATTTTCAATAGTGATGCTATAAAGAACTGCTCTCCATCTTACCTTTATTCATTCCATTTTTGTCATCACAAAATCACATTTTGAAGGCTTCTAATTATATTGCACACCACTGCTCAAAAGGCAGTTGTACAGAGTAAAATTCCTTTTCCTACCTTTAAAGGGGGTGGAGGGTGATAAAATTATTTACTGAAGTTTATCAAGCTTTGGCCTCCTCATTTCATACAGCTAAATGCATGTCATAATTCAAATGACCTTGTGGTTAGTTTTTTATTTCACTTGCATTAATCCATAGACAGTAATCAATACAAAATAGAAATAAGAGCAAGTACATTAACCATGCTGATTCATTTGCTTTCATTTGCATCCCAGCCATGAATGACCTGGTGCAGTCCATGGTCCTAGCAGGAGGACAGTGGACAGGTAGTACTGAGAATTTGGAGGTTCCTGATGACATTTCAACGGGTAAAAGGAGAAAAGAATTGGGAGCTATGGCCTTCTCTACCACAGCCATCAACTTTTCAACTGTCAACTCTTCTACAGGCTTCAGATCCAAGCAGTTGGTTAATAATAAAGGTATAGGCCGTCTGCTATTTGCACTGTGGTGTAACTGTTGGCAACAAGAATTTTTATTTGACTTTTTAATGTTTACTTTTTTTGACAGCAGCAACCTGAAATAACTATCAAAACAATCCGGATTTAATCTGAGAATTTTCAAATCATTTCAAAAATTTAAAACATCATACAGATAACTACATCTTTCCTAGGTCTTTCATAATAAACAGCTAATGAACTAACAAGAAATGGAAAAGTAAACCAAGTAAAAGACAGAAAAGGAGAGAGTGATAGAAGCTTTAAAAAAACAAACAAAAAACCTAGAAACCCTACAACATCAGAGAACCACATAGAACAACCCAGGCTCTTGCTTTGCTTTGCAGGGTCACAGGGAGGTTGTTTCAGTGCTTCTGGTATTTTCCTTAAGCAAGTCAACTCACATCAGAGTTATTCTGTTTCTTACTCCTATTCCAGTTTCTGACTGAGTATATGAAATATGTTAAATCAAGAGGTACTGTACATGATTAAAAAAGAATTTCCATATTCTGCATAAATGTTACAATTTTTTTTGTTAAAAAAATTTTATATCCATTCTACTATTTTACGTAGATACTACATCCATTGAAGACGTAAGTCCACAAGGTATTAGTGATGATTCTAGTACGGGATCAAGAGTTCATGGTAAGATATGAACTTTATTTAGCAAGTGCATATTACATACAGAATGAGAATGCTGAGACTCTTGCACTGACCTCATGAATGTGGCATTGCCAGCAAGCATGTTTTCTCTAACCTGCATCTCATAGCTACTTCTGCCATTTCTTCAAACCTAATACTCCCTTTTCCCTTTTATAAGGTTATTACTTCATCTAAATAGTCTCTACTTTAGTCAAGGTCATATATAAAGTATGTCTGCACAATGCTTAAAGGTAATTTTGTTGCCATTTTGGCATAAAGTTATTAGAGATACATTTCATATTTGGTTTTAAAAATACTCTGGTAAAGGACAAACTCTAAGAAACCACATTTTCTGCAGTGTTGAGCATTTCAGTTTTTAGTTTCTGACTGGAAAGTCTTCTCTTACCAAACTAAATTATTAACCAAAAAAAATGGAAAAGGAATGAATTTAATATGTAAAGAAATACGTTAAAGAAATTTCATATGTGAGGAGGATTTTAGGAAGCAGGGTGGGGCCGTGTTAACAGTGTAGTTGTTTCCTTTGTATGGATAGGAATATAAGACATTAACTCTGCAGATGCTCATATTCCTCCTGTTCGTGGCATCTCTGCAATGTGCAGGGTTCCTTGTCTGATCTTTTGTGACCTAATCACTAGCTTTTTTTTTTTCCTTTGGGGACGTATCATTCTGTTCAACTTTACAACAGTCCTGGTATCTGTCTAGAAATCCATTTCCAAATGTATTATTCATTTTATCTTCTTTTGTTTGAATCTCAGCTGTTGTCTCAGAAGTATCCTGTTCTCAATTGTTTAACTGAACTATCTGGAAATGCCTTTGCTTGCTAATCTATAAGACTCAACTCTCTGTGGGCATGCTCAGTCCGTGAAAGTATGCATGATTGCTTCCTCAAAGCGTTCTGTAATCAGAATGTAAAGTTCAGTGTCTTCAGCTGCAAGTTTTATCACTGTCTCCTGATTTTTTCATTTAGCTTCGAGACCAGCCAGCCTTGATAGTGGCAGAACATCCACTAGCAATAGCAATAATAATGCTTCACTCCATGAAGTCAAAGGTATGCTGTAGGTAAATTTACTAATATGCTCCATCCATTTCCAAGTGGGAAATTGATTAGTTTCTGGGGTAAAATGAAATCCAAATCATCTGTGTTTGGAACATAGTTCCTTGGAATATTTTATGCTTTTCACATTGTAATACAAATGTATTTCAATGTGTACAAATGTAAAAACAGGAGCAGTTATTTTAGTTTCCATTTTTCATCTTCACAGGTAAAATCTTTTTGTTACCTTTCTATTTCAAAAGTATCTGTAAGTTCTTATTTTCTTACATTTTGTCTTTGTCATGAAAATAGTTGGCCTTAATTTTCTCATGATACGTGTACACTGAACTCACAGAAAGTGTTTTAGAAATACTTTAGCTTTGTTTATCCACGAAATAAGGAGGAATATATATTTTTTTAATTTGAAAAGACAATTGTGTTTGTGTGAGTGTAACAAATGCCAAATGGATGCATATATCTCATATATAGAAAAAATTAGTTCAAGATACCTTTTTCCTCAGTTTATTAATGTGCATTTCAAGCTGAAATTTTATGTGAATGTCTGGAAGTATCAACTGATACTTTTTTTCTTAAAGGTATACTGCCTATTCAAATTCTAGAATTATTTAATAGATTATAAAAGTTTGTTAAAGTAGTTATTTTCTACAGAACAGAATTGTTAAATTATAATGAGTGCATTTGTTCTATTGCTTTTCTGTATTATAGAATAATTTTGTCTCAGTTATAATTTTAATATTTGTTGCAATGATCTGAAAATCTGATTTCAAGTGATTATTTTTTCATGTTTATAGTCATGTTCTTATATCCTTTAGAAAAATATTACCTGAACTGTGAAGAAGCCTTTTCTGGTTTGAAATTTTAAGAAAATGTTTTTCCTACAAAATGTTACATAGTTTGAGCCAAAATCTTTCATGACCCACTTTACCCTCTGTGATTAGGAAACCATGGAAAGTTGCGTTTTCCATCTTGATGCTTCTACACAGTTTGCGATTGTTCAAAATGAATAAGCACTCTTAAGGAATAGCATAAACTTTGGGGAGCTTTTTTCCAGAACTAGTAATTTGCATTCTTTATCATTGTTCAGCCTCAACTGAGTCTTTTAAAGCTCTTATACTGACAGAGGAAATCAGGGAGAATCAGATTTTTCAGACATTAAATAAAGAATGAGATACTACATACTTGATTTTTACTGGAATTTTCTAAGTTAATTATATCATGTTTCCATTTGACTTTCCTTAGATGCTTGCTATTAAAATTTTTTTTTTAATTTCTTAAGATTATTTTTTTACTTATTTTTTATTGTTAATTGGAGGATAGTTGCTTTACAGTGTTGTGTTGGTTTCTGCCATACATCAGCATTAATCAGCCATAGACAGACATATGTTCCCTCCCTCTTGAATCTCCCTTCCACCTTCCACCCCTCTAGGTTATCACACTCTTTAAGGTTATTCGTTTAGGATAACCAGAGAAGACTTCAAATAAGGAACACAGACTTCATAGAAAGTCAAAGAATTAGAATTATTAGTGTTTGGTTTTAACATTCTCAATTTAAACTTCATATAATCATATTTTGGGCTTCCCTAGTGGCTCAGTGGTAAAGAATCTGCCTGCCAATGCAGGAGATCTAAGGGTCAGGAAGATCCCCTAGAGAAGAAAATGGCAGCCCACTTCAGAATTCTTGCCTGGGAAACCCCATGGAGAGAGGAACCTGGTGGGCTACAGTCCATGGGGTCACAAAAGAGTCATACATGACTTCATGACTAAAACAACAAATGTTTTTTTTAAAAAATTATAAGGTGTTTTACAGTTTTTTAACCTGAATTTTTAAAAATGTATTATTTCTTTGTTTATTGATTCATTTGCTCATCAAATGTATATGTTTAGGTTCTGGGTCTGGTGGTGAAGGCAAGTGTTTGCCCTTGTGGAGCTTACAATATTTGTCATCGTGACAAATAAGGAAGCATGCTATGGTAGACAGTTATTAGACTGATGAAAGATTAACATGGTTTATTTACTAAGTATTTCTGAATAAAGCTTTGAAAGTCATTTTGGCTATTCATAAGAATCCAGTCAATAAATTATCAGTACTTACATAGTGTTAATCTTGTGTCTATTATTGAACTTTTAACACACCATTTACTCCTAAAGCAGGTGCAGTTAATATCCAGAGCAGGCCACAAAGCCACAGCAGTGGAGAATTTAGCCTGCTTCATGAGCATGAGGCGTGGTCCAGCAGTGGTAGCAGTCCAATCCAGTACTTGAAAAGACAGACCAGATCAAGTCCGGTGCTCCAGCACAGAACACTAGAGAGTCGGGCACATCACAAAATCAAAACTGGTTCCCCTGGAAGTGAAGTTGTTACTCTACAACAGTTTTTGGAAGAAAGCAACAAGCTTACCTCAATGCAGGTTGGTTTTATCTATGGTGACCTTAATTTAGATGAACGCTATAAGTTAAATTTCTATGGTTGAACTTTAGAGCCCTTTTTTTATTTCATATAATCATATTTTGGGCTTCCCTAGTGGCTCAGTGGTAAAGAATCTGCCTGCCAATGCAGGAGATCTAAGGGTCAGGAAGATCCCCTAGAGAAGAAAATGGCAGCCCACTTCAGAATTCTTGCCTGGGAAACCCCATGGAGAGAGGAACCTGGTGGGCTACAGTCCATGGGGTCACAAAAGAGTCATACATGACTTCATGACTAAAACAACAAATGTTTTTTTTAAAAAATTATAAGGTGTTTTACAGTTTTTTAACCTGAATTTTTAAAAATGTATTATTTCTTTGTTTATTGATTCATTTGCTCATCAAATGTATATGTTTAGGTTCTGGGTCTGGTGGTGAAGGCAAGTGTTTGCCCTTGTGGAGCTTACAATATTTGTCATCGTGACAAATAAGGAAGCATGCTATGGTAGACAGTTATTAGACTGATGAAAGATTAACATGGTTTATTTACTAAGTATTTCTGAATAAAGCTTTGAAAGTCATTTTGGCTATTCATAAGAATCCAGTCAATAAATTATCAGTACTTACATAGTGTTAATCTTGTGTCTATTATTGAACTTTTAACACACCATTTACTCCTAAAGCAGGTGCAGTTAATATCCAGAGCAGGCCACAAAGCCACAGCAGTGGAGAATTTAGCCTGCTTCATGAGCATGAGGCGTGGTCCAGCAGTGGTAGCAGTCCAATCCAGTACTTGAAAAGACAGACCAGATCAAGTCCGGTGCTCCAGCACAGAACACTAGAGAGTCGGGCACATCACAAAATCAAAACTGGTTCCCCTGGAAGTGAAGTTGTTACTCTACAACAGTTTTTGGAAGAAAGCAACAAGCTTACCTCAATGCAGGTTGGTTTTATCTATGGTGACCTTAATTTAGATGAACGCTATAAGTTAAATTTCTATGGTTGAACTTTAGAGCCCTTTTTTTAAGTTAAGGAGTGTTTAGAGACATTAGGAATTTTTTATAATCTACCATATCAGGAAAGCAAAAATAATGGCTGCATTCACTAATCTGCTTTTTTTTTTTTAAACAGCTAAAGCCCTCAAGTCAAGAGAATCTTTTAGATGAAGTAATGAAAAGTTTGTCTGTCTCTTCTGACTTTTTGGGAAAAAACAAACCAGTTAGCTGTGGTCTGGCAAGGTCAGTAAGTGGAAAAACTCCAGGAGACTTCCATGATAGACGGACAACTAAGCCTGAACAGTTTGTGAGACCTGGTCCTCAAAAGGCTGAAGAAACCTGTTTCATGAGTTCTTCAGGAAAGCCTACACGAGGTGCTCAAGGAAAGATAAAATTAATAAAAGAAACTTCTCTGTCACGACAATCAAAAGATAGTAATCCCTATGCCACTTTACCTCGTGCAAGCAGTGTTATCTCTACTGCCGAAGGAACTACTCGAAGGACGAGCATCCATGACTTTTTGACCAAGGACAGTAGACTACCTGTGTCCGTTGATTCACCACCAGCTACTGCTGATAGCAGCGTCACTGCGACATCTAGTGAGTACTGTTTACACCAGTGGTCCTCTCATACACTTCACAGTCCAACATCTGCTCTAGGTTCTCAAGCACAAAATTATTTAGCTACAGACAAGCCCCAGTCTCCACATACCCAGGCCAGAAACTCAAGAACTGAAAGGTCACATCTTCTAAATCAAACTTTTGCCATGATTAATATGTCTAATGATGCATTTGGAAGATCAGCTACAGATAGCATAGAATCCTTTACTGTGGCTCCTCCAGCTCAGCCATTTTTATCCCTGAATACAGAATTAGTTAGTAACATAAGTGGGTTACCTCCCAGACCAGTCTCCAGAGTAACTGACCAGGCTTCTGGTTCTTTGGAAAAAACTGCTCAGAAAGATAATGAGCAGTTTTCTGATCATCAGAGCCACAGTAGCATTAATCCACAATCCTCTGTAGACAATAATAATGTTACCACTCCTGCATGCCTCTATCCTGATGACACAGAAGCTGCGTTGTTGGTTTCTGAGGATAATCAAACAGTTTGGTATGAATATGGTTGTGTATGATCAAAACTGCACAGTATAATACTGATGTCATTTGATACACACTACGCTTCTCTAATCTGATTTGAAGAGCTGCTGTTGAAAAGAATCATTTGACTAGGTTTATATTTTTAAGTTGTAGCATAGTGTTAAGTGTACATTGTGGCATGTATATAAATATGATTATGTAACCACAGCAAAGCCTGCATGAACTATTAATTACATTGTACATTTTCTGCATGACTTCAAGAACCTTAACAATACATGCTCCTCTTTCACATTTCTTGTCACCCAATAAGAGATTGTTACTTTGATACCTGGAAGCATGTTAAAATGATTGCATGCTATAATTACTAAGAAGGCATTTCCAAGTCATATTTGTTGATTCCAAAAAAAAATGCTCATTGTCCCTTTTGCTCCCCTTTCCCTCTTTCCCTCCCTCTTGTCCTTTCCTTTTTTTCCCCAAAACATGCAATTCATATTGCACATGTATAGTATTAGTAAGGAAAATATGTTAAAAAGATGTCATTTTCTTTTGCCATTTAATTTTGCCTTCTGCCCTGCTGTTTTATTTTCAAATAAATAGTTAATAAGTCAACACTTTACATAGCAAATATTAACTATTGCCCATATTTATAAAATTGTTCAGATTTAAAATGTTAATACTCATAAATTTAGTGTAATTAAAAAAAAAAACACCATTGAATTTAAATGTGACTTATACAGTGATTAGGAGCATTTATATTCTATTTCTTGCCTGCACTTTTCTTCATTTGATAAACAGAAGAGTTCAAGTACTATCTTTCTTTCAGGATGACTTTTTTACTTGCAATCAGTTAACACAGTAGTTTTTTCAGGGTTTTTTTTAAATGTAGAATCAAAGAGAAATAAAGCAAATCATACTCAGTGTGTGGGAGATTTGCATTTTTACTTCTCTTCTAAAAGGGTAGCAAGTTTACTGAGTGGTGAAGATTGTTACTTAAATAATTCTATAATTTCTTGCTAAGTTACATATGTCCTAAAAATAGAATTTTCTAAAATGAGTACATTGTGCTAAAATAAAATGTAAAATTAGTGTTTATAACCATATAAACAGACATGTTTCT
>SJYT01035212.1:3676-96677 GCA_006410635.1 Cephalophus harveyi | reverse complement strand
CATATAAACAGACATGTTTCTAGTAGAACAAATTTTAAAACTAAGAATAATTGCAATCTCTTAGCTAAAAAATAATCATAAAAGATAGAGAAAATACTTGCTAACTCTGATTCATGTCATAAACTTTAAAATTATCTTCCTGTGGTCATAGCATTTTAAAACAGAATCAGCCAAAATTGAGTTTCTAACTTCCAGAATAAAACAACAGAAAAGAAAGCCCCACGAAGGCCATAACCCTGACTCACTCACTTCTGGAGAAGTATACCTTAGCTCTACCTCTGAAATGTTTTTGCTCTCTTGATTCAGCCTAAATATCACTGACAGTAATGCAGCCTGGCATCTAGAAAAAATGATTTGAAATGTAACTTGATAAACAAGGAGGAAATTATTATTTTACACGTGTTGTTATTAGTAAATTGTTATTCATTGGGCCAGAGAAAACAGTTTCTAAAGAATCTTTGCTTAATGAAATGTGTGACCTGGGAATTCGCTGGAAGTCCAGTGGTCTGCAGTTTCGCTGCTGAGGGCCTGTGTCCGATCCCTGGTCACAGAATTAAGATCCTGCAAGCCACACAGCATGTGCAAAAAATTTTTTTAAAAAAAGGAAACAAAAAGAAGGAAATTTGTATCCTTTGTAAATTACCCTATTCTCTTGTACTTACACAAGATCATTTCAGGCCTAGCCCCCTTCTGTTTATACCTTTGACCATACTTTTTTTCTCACAGCCAGCTCTTACTAAAAATGCTTCCAATGCATTGGTTTCACTTCAGGTCGAATAAATCTTTTGCCTTTATTAAAAAAAAAAAAAAAAGCTTCCAGTGCAGCTCATCAAATAAACAATCAGAAATTTTCTTATTTTTAGTACCACTTAATATATTTTATCTACATGAAAACATCAATCCATTTGTCACTTATTTCACAATTAGTCCTAACATTTCAAATGTTTTTGGTGTCCCTTTTCTTTCTTCATAACCTGATAATAAGACTTTTTAAAAAGTTTAAGATTATTTATTAAAATACATTGAGAAATCATATGCTACTATATGGTAAACACTGTGATTATTTTACAATGTTAGACTTACAGGAAAGAAGCATTTCTAACCCAGATGACTGTAGTAACATATACAGCATGTTTTCCAAAAGAACATACACGTTGTGCATGTAAGACAGAGAGATACATACCATGTCCACGTGTCTGGGACTGTCAGAGAATATAGGTGATATTTCCTCCAGAAACTGTCACCAGGTTTAAGGTCATAAAATTCCCTTAAAACACATATTTTACCAGTGTTTCTTGGTAGCACTTGAAATCACATTTTTAGCAGTGATAAGAGCCTTAGAAGTCGTATAGAGCTAGTATTTCCCAAACTCTTAAAAAAATCAACATAATACCTTCTATAAATGAAATCTTACAAGATGCCCCAATTAAAAAAAAAAATTATCTTCCGATCAAAATGAAGCAGCTCTGACTCAGTTGAATAACTGTACTTTTTTTTGAGACATCTCCAAATTCATTCTGCAATTTCACAGAGGATTACAGGCATACCTCGTTTTATTGTGCTTTCTTGTACTTCACAAATACTGTGGGGTTTTTTCCCAACAAACTGAAGGTTTGTGGCAATTCTGTCAGACGAGCCTATCAATGCCATTATTCCAGCAGCATTTGCTCACTTCATGTCTCTGTCACATTTTGGGAGTTCCCAGACTATTTCTAACTTTCTCATTATTGTTATATTTGTTACGGTGATCGGTAATCCGTGATCTTTGATGTTACAATTGCAAAAAAAAAATTATGACTTGCTACAGGCTCAGATAATGGATAGCTCTTTTTAGCAATAAAGTATTTTTTAATTAAGATATGTACATTGTTATTTACATGCATTGGAAAACTAAAAATTCATGTGACTTGCTTTATTGCAAAATTCACTTTATTATCGTGGTCTGGAACCTAACCTGCAATTATCTCCGAGGTATGCCTGTATTAGTACCCTAATTTTAGATGAAATTGAATAGCTTTCATATTCCTGGCTTAGGTTTCTAGAAATGATATCCTTATTATTTTGTGGTATTGTAAATTCATGTTAGGCTTTGGGTCCCCTTTGACCAAAGTAGTTTTAACTCTAACAGTGTAAGTAGATGTATGTTCCTACAAAGTAAGCCTCAAGGCCTGGTTTTCTTAGTAAACAATACAAATATTTCATTGTGGATGTTTCTGCTGCTGCATGCAAGATTTATTTTTTACTTTAAAACTATATGTGACCATTTAGTAAATAAACATCATAAACCTATCAGACATCAAGAGGGCATTATTATTTATAGCTTTCAAAACATGTAAATCAGTCTTTAAGTAGAGATGTCTATCAGATTAATAACATTTCCAGAATTAGTTTCCTTCTCCTTGCCCTATGCAGTGAGAGCTCTTTAGTTTCTTATCTTCATGAATTGTATGTTTAGCTTTTCATTAAATAACATGAAATGCTTTTCTCCTGCAGATGTGGACAAAGTACAAGAAAACAGAAATTCAAAAAGCAGGTCTAGGGAACAACAAAGCTCCTAATTCTATAACCCCACTACATGACATGTGGGCCAAGTGGTGAGTTTCTTGCTTAAAATGTAAATGAGATTAATCTCATTTATACAAACTAACTGCATTAAGTGTAAGAACAAGTGCACATTGCATTAACAGATGTAAATATTGCTTGCTTAATTCATGATTTTCTGTCTGTCTGATTAGTAAGTAAATCAAAATTACGTGATTCCTCAAAGCTTTTGGTCATCAGTGCACACTCAGTTGTGTCCGACTCTTTGCAACCCCATGGACTGTAGCCCGCCAGGCTCCTCTGTCCATGGAATTTTCCAGGCAAGAATACTGGAGTGGGTTGCCATGCCCTTCTCCAGGGGATCGTCCCAAGATACGATCAAACCCGGGTCTCCCGCATTGCAGGCAGATTCTTTACCATTTGAGCTACCCGGGAAGCCCTTTAGTGTAGGAAAACACTCTTTAAAAATATTTTTTCCCCTCAATTTAAATTTGATTTTACTAATGAATAATGTTTTAGAAATTATTTTTTCAGTTTAAAATCTTTCTGGTAGGAATATAACTTCTGTGCAATGTTCTTGGTAATCGAGGAGAAGAAATTAAATGTCTTTTCTATGAAGAGCTGCTTAGACAAATTCTCTGACTCTCTGTCACTCTTACCCCTGTAAAAGTACCTGGTGCATGCTGTTCTTTTAGTGGTTGCTCTGTATGTTATATCTCTTATCTTCAAACTTTTCTTATATTTTCTTTCTTTCTACTTTCCAACTAAATACAGAGAGAAAAGTGTCCTTCAGTTTCTCAGTATGAAGCCTTTATTTCTGAAGTAACAAGACACCCAACTATAGGAATCATTTTTTAAAATCTTTAAGGAGACTTAACAATCCTTCGTGACTAGAGCAGGAAAGAAATACAAACCTTCATTCCTTCCTTGAATCAAGGAGCACTACTGGAGTCAACTGCCAAAATTTTTAGAAGGTTTTTGTGACTTATTATGTACATTGTACTGTTAAAATCTACTGAATAAAGCATGTTCTCTCGCTAAGGACCAAGTGTTTTAAGGGTTCAAGAAGTACTCCAAGAATATACTTCTTTCATCATTTGTTTATGAATTTATCCATGTTTGCTTAATGCTTCTGCTAAGTATTAGCCTAAGTCTAGCCATTTATATTTAGTTGTGTAAACCTAAATTAAATGCTGTAGTATGCTGTGGAATGTACTATATATCAAGATACAGAGAACATTGTTTAGGCATGTCAGAGCCTTATTTGGTTAGCAGACTGCATGTGTTGGTATTCTCTTATTTTTAAGCCAATTATTTTGATGCACTGCAAAAGAAACTCAGTTTATGAAATAACTGAAAAATCCATGATAGGAGTTATAAAAAAATTTACAGTGATATTAATATTTCCATATTCTCTGCTAAGGAACACTAAGTAATTCATTCACACATGGATCCAAGGTAATTAGAACGTGTTTTTCTGAAACTTTTTTAGTAAGGTGGTTTTCTAGAAAAAGACATTCCCAAGATAAAGCTATTGTGTTTGAACTCATTTCCCTTCTTTAGTGTTGGGTTATGTATGTACGTTTTTTTTAACTTGAGAGCTGACTGTTGCTTAAGAAGTTTTCTTATGGCAAAAATAATGTAAATAATTTACTACGATCTGCATTTTGCCAGGAACTCATTTATTAAGATTATCACTTATTAATAAGAATTTTTGGTTTTCTCCTTTATAAGACTACATTAAAGTTGGTAACTGTTATCAGTACTTCTGAAATATTTGTATGCATTTGTTTTACATTTGAAAGAAGCACAAAAAAGAAAATTTAGTTAACCCAGGGAAACATCAATTTTTTTGTAGTTCCAATTTTCTATCACAGTTTTATTTTCTTATGAAATCAAAAATTGCATTGATACATATTAATGCAAATTCATTATTTAACATAAATATATGAATAATCTTAAAGGTCTGAAATGAGAAAGATACTGATTTTTTAATTTTAACAATGTACTTCTTAGGCTCTCACTACCAGCTCTAAAAATCTTTTTGGAATAATTCCATAGTGTGTGGTTTATGAATTGTGTGTTTCATCACTAACCTAGTAGCCATGAGAAATGTGTCTCCCTCTCCTCCTTCTTCCTCATGCCCTTCTCTTTTTTTCCCCTCTCTTTTTGGTAGGCCAGTAACAGTGTTCTACTTTCAGAAGATAGTCTACTTTCAGAAATACCATTAATGAAAAGAAATATGGCATGTATAGTTGAAAAGAAACTGAAATGGAAGTTAGGTTTTGCCACCAAATAATGCTGTAAAGTTAAATCACTTTTAAATTCTTGGATGAAAGGTGCTATGTAAATATAAATACAAAGGATTCTTACTAAGATACAAATATTGCACAACAGACATATTTAAAACCTGTTCTCTAGACTGTGAAATATGTTTCCATCATGATTTCCTAGATTCAAGTATCAGACTGATAATGGGCATCGTGGCAGTCTAGAGACGTCTGCATGTAAAAACTGTAAATTCATTTTTAGGTGGATAAATTGAGAGTAAATATAGAAATTATGTTTTAGCTAAATACAATAAGTGTGTAACTTAGATTTATATTAACTAGCATCTAATTTGCACAACTAGGACACATCCCAGGACATTTGCTTCAAGCTGAAATTTAATGAGTAGGAGGTAGTCCAGTGAGGGTGTGTGACACCACAGCTTGATCTCTCCAGGACACTAATATCCTAAAACAGAGACCCTGCTGACTGAAGCAGCACATTATTGCTTCAGTTAGAAAATGCTTAAGGGTAGCCTGTAAAGGGCTGACTCTGAGAAAATGCAGCAAGACAACCAAGAACACCTGAGACTGCAAAAAGTAGGCATATTCTCAAATCACATTCATCACCTTTTTCATACCATTTCAAGAAAGGACTAAATAACCACATGAGTATTTTACCATTTCCAAAAGAGAGCATCAAAAGCAAACTTAGTAGAAAGTCATGCTTTTCCCTTAGATAAACTACCAAACGAAACCATGTAGCCAACTAGAAAGTACAAAAACTGGGGCCACTTTCCTGACTGGCGCCTGACATGATTTTAATTATACGGCTCTAATCCCCCTTGGAAGCTAAAGAATTTATATACAGGGTAATAGGTTCGGCCCAGAGCTCCGATAAAGTGCTTGAGATCTGGCAGTGTGGAAATGTTCGGTCCAAGTTTTTGAACTGGTGGTTACCAAAGAGTTCACGAAACAGGTTTGTATGTAGCACCTTTCATGCAAGGCATGGTAAGAGCCTATTTAAAAATCACTGTGCGTATTACAGAATTGCAGCCACCTCACAAATGAAGTATTACTACAGCCTGTACTGTCTTAACAGTTTATGTCAGGAAGTGAAAAAGATATTGTACCAAATCTGGAATTACAATGAGGAGTAATAATGTATGCTAAATAACTTTTGTACTTTAAGTTACTTTTTATGAGAAAAGTGAAGTTTTGTGTTTTTTTTTCCTGCTACTCTTAGTCCTGAGATATGTTTTTTTCTCTAAGCCTTGAATGAATAATACAGACGGAGCCCATTTTATAATATAAACCTTGATGTACAAGTTGAGATATTTGGACAACAGTGAAAATGCCTTAAAAGGAATGCTTATGGATAAAGTTGCACTTATAACACCCTTTAACAAAACCTGATTTTAAATTATCTTTCTTTTCTAAGGGTTCTCTCTTTCAATGTTTGCCATTGTACTTATAAATGTTATTAAATACCAAATCAAATAATACAAGAGCTGTAACATTTCCTTTAAAGTAACGCTACCGAGAAATCTGGAGTTAAATGGCAAAATGTTTATTACTTGGCTATATTAAAGCCACAGTTGATAACAAAAAATCCAGTTCATAACAAAAAAGACACCATCATTTGGCTGATCTTTTTTCAAAAACATTTTTCATTTTAGTTTTTAACTTTTATTTCTCCTAAAAAAATTAAGTTGGTTTAACATTCACTTGTCAAACTGATATGAGATGATTTTTATAACAACTGGTTAGCAATCATAACATATAATTTAACCAAGTTAAATTTCCTTCCATTCTTTCCTTTCTTTTTGCCCTAGAAAACCAATTTTCAGACATAATCTTCTTTACCTCTGTTCTAATCACTTTGGGATGAGTATTAGAGGTTTGGGGAGAAAGAGAAGAATCTATTAGTTTTGTCAATCCCAGAAGTGTCATTACAATAATAGATTTTACACATCAGTCTCTCTTCATTTTCATGTAGACTTTGGGAGGCATAATGTTAAGAGATGGCAATTTGACTTGTGTCATTGGGCAGGTCAGTGTTTCTGGGCCTATTTTCACTCTAAGGTGAGGAGGACAGTTAGACCAGTTTCCTGAGGTCCTCAGTGTCTTTGATTCTATTCAGTAAACCTTCATTTTATATTCAAAGCAACCTAAATTTCCTCTTTCTTAGAGATACAATACTAAGTAGGCAAAAAACCAGTGTAGCATCTCAGAATGTTATCATTGATGGAAGATATTTCTAACTCACTCATCTGTATTTTATAAAAATTCTGCCATCAGTAGACTTGTAGTCTCTAACCACATATATTGAAAAATGACAAGTTTTTACCTTTGCCTTTCAGTAATGCAAATTGGTACAAATTAAACACAGTTTCTCTACCAGAAGCAATTACTGCATGTTCAACCTTAGGAAGAAACGTTTATCTCTTAAATATCCGATTGTACTAGAGGAAATGAGAATTTTCCTAAGTCCTCTAGGCTGTTTTGTAGCCTATTCAGACCCTCAATTAGGGTCTTATTTGAGTTTAAGAGAGGTGAAAAAGTAGATTAATTTTCCTCACTGTTTTTGAACTAGCTTCTATATGGCAACTGACAATACCTAATCCTGGGTTCTTAACATGTTTTCGTTTATATGTGTATAAAATTTATCTTACACTTTTTAGATGCGTAGTTGAAAAATGAGTAAATTTAATATAATATAGCTTAAAGGACAGAAGAAACTTGTTCAAGCATGTTCAAATTTCTAACCTCTGAACAAAGACCAAACAAATCCTTCTTAATGGCCTCTGTATGTTCTGCTCCTGAGTTAAAATGTAATTTCATTAGTATAATGATTATGGCATATTTTCTATCCCTACTTTGAGGGTTTTTCTAGATTAAGATATTGTAAAGATAGAATTTTATTTAAAAAATTAGCTTATATTTTCACTGGGGAAAAAAAAGCATTGGTTTAAAAACAAACAAGTAACAGAAAGATTTTCCCTCGCCCCCTTGTTTAATTATACTGCTGGGAAATTCTTATTCCTTAATCCTCATTCCCTCGAGATAACCACTATTTACAATTTAATGTCTTCCCATATTATTTATTTTTTCCCCTGTATGTACACTATCACATGTATAATTTTACATATGCTATTTTTGCAACTTGCTTTTTTTCAAGTATAATAATTAAGATGTAAGACAGTTAATCTTAGATAAATAATCTTAGTTTTGATGTTAATTTATTCTTTTTTGGCCACCCTGCTGCGTGCGGGAATCTCAGTTCCTATACCAGGCACTGAACCTGGGCCAGGCAGTGAAAGCCTAGATTCCTAACCACAAGGCAGCCAGGGAACTCCTGACTTTAATGAAGGCATTCTTGTAACAAGTAGTAGTCATGGGGATGGGGAGGGTGGAACCTCTGGCCTGACTAAAGCTACCTCAATATATTAAAAAAAAAAACAACTTTAAGATGAGATAGTTATTCTCAAATAGTTCAGGTAATCACCAAACTGAGTGCTAGATATATCTTCCCACTTTTAATGCTTCTTATAATTACAAGTAAGAAAAACCACTTTCAGAAATAAATACTCTGAACTTCAGCCCAATTAGTTTTTATCAAAGTTTAGTATTATGGGATCATGTCCTGTGTTCTTCACAAATGTGAGAAAGTCTTCAGGGCTCAATCCCATGGTTGCAGCATTGGTCATTGGATGAAAGTACACCTTTTCATGTCCACCTTCCAAAAAGGCAGAATCCAGAACAAACTTCACATCTCCATCATCACAGAAGAGTGCCAACGGGGTGGCACAACCTTGGCCAACTTTCAGTTTTTCTAACGTGGCTGCTTCATCAGCAAAGCGCAGGTTTCCACTCCCAACACCTAACTGCTTGGCGAGATCATTTAAATTAATTTGTCTATCGTGAAGAACTGTCACCAGCCAATAGCCTTTTTTCTTTTTGTCCTTAAGAAACAAGTTCTTACTGTGTGCTCCTTTCAAATGCTGGATATGAGGCATCATTTCTTCAACTGTAAACACCTGTAAAATACCACATGAGAAATTTAAAAATAACATGCATGTACACCACAAACATACAGTTATACATACATTGCTTGCTGGGTCTATACAGCGAGGTTAGGGAGTACTCGGTGTCCTGGATATCACTGGTAGCAACCGATTTCCAGCCTATTATCAAATAATTATATCTCATCTCGGACCTCAAGTAGTTTCTCTTTGGCCAATTCTCCATTCCAATATGCTGGCTAAACCTTCCCATTTCTAAAATGCTATTTTTGTTTTTCCTTTAGACTTTTAGTCGAGTTTATAGCAGCCCTCACAACACTGTAAATCAACTATACTCCAATAAAAAGGGGCGGGGGGAGTTTATAGTAGCCCAGACTCCTATTTCTTGGCATTCCATCCAGACCATAATACAACCTCTACTCTATAAAATATAACTACAGAGAGGGAGTGAGGCCAGGGAATGAGAGGCTGGACTAGTATAAAAAGAACATCAGAAACGCTGGCAATATGCACAATAAAAAGGGAGAGAGTATCGAGGCAAAAGGAAATAATAGTTTCGATGAATTTCTCTACCCTTTGAAGACTATCACCGTATCTAGCTAGTTAGGAGCTGTTACTCAAGAGTTAGGCAAAAACTGTGTCCTCCCAACACTCAGGTTATATACTGGCTACGTGAGGTACTTGCAAAAACAAAAGTTTCCATCAATTGAAAAATACCAAACTCTAACCTTGGTGTCCCGCATGCATCATAGCCACTGCAGAAACGTTTTACCGCTTGGCAACTTACATACCCAGGCCAGTTTGAGATGAACAAGTTCTCAATATGTTGCGCTAGTTCCCAAATTAAAAAAAAAAAAAAAAAATCGCTCCAAAAGGAAAACAGGTTTTTTCATAATAACAGCAGAGTCCCACGTGGAGATGCACTCCATGGTGCATTCAGATCCCTCTCTACTCTGGATTCCGGGAAATGCCTTAGGAACCGACTTTACAGTCCCCCCCCCCCCCCCCCGGGACGTCTAGTGTCAGCGGCTTCGCCTCGCAGACGCTGCAGTAGAGCCCACTTCCTCCCGGGGTGGTCCTAGCGGGAGCCTCTCACCTCCGGGTGCTCCACGACCTCTGTGTGGATGGCCAGGGCGGCGAGCCGCTGCTCCAGCGCCGCCCGCAACTCAGCGCCTGCCATGCCGTCCTCGTGGCGGCGGCGAAAGACGCGGAACTGGGCGTGGCCTCCCGCGGACCGCCCACTGCAGGCCGAGGCGGAAGTTCCTGGTGGGACAGGGGTGGTGCTGGAAGTCCAGCGCCGGCGTTTTCTGGAGGCTAAGTCGCACCGTGTTCGCTCGACATTCGTCGTTTGTTCCTGAGGTTCGTCCGAGTCCGCAAGGACACCCTGCCCCAGACATGCAGTGTCCTTAACCCGCGTCCCGCAAGAGGGAGGCGCCTGCATTCTCACAGCCCTCTCCATACCCGCTGCAGGTTTCCTAGATCCAGCTTGCCTTCCATTTAAATAGATTTAAACCTAACAACTCAAGGAATGTTGAGGGAGTGATTCATTGTATGTGGTCTCAGGTTTACCCAGGAAGCAGACTGAGACAGAGTCTCCTTATCCCTTCTGCCCTTGAAATGTACATTCTACCCACTGTTCTGAGCTAGGTGCTACTTGAAGGATGTAGCCTTGAGAGAGTAATGGGTCATTGAAACCTGGACTTTTTAGGTAAGTGAGGCCCCCTTCGCCCCTTAAGGCCTCTAGATAAATTCTTAAGATGCTGGCAAGTGGATGCCCAAGACAAATCACCAATATAAATTCCTTTGAATATTATTAAAACTACCACCTACCAATGAGGAATGCCCTGCCTCTTCAGTCTTTCCTTGCCCTTCTGGGGTGGAGGGTGGGTTCTCTGGGTGTGTGTGTGTGCAGCGGTTTCACCTGGGGAACTTCCTGAGGTTGTGGACCAACAAGGAGAGAAAGAGCCAGAATCTCTATCCTTTTGACTACCTTTTTCAGAGGCATTTTTCCTGCCTCTTGGTGGAGTGTTTTCCACTATCCTGCAAAACCCTCACTCCCCACCTTGAATGAGGCCTGAAATTCCATTAGAGTTTCATTTATGAGTTTAGATTAAGCTTCCAATTATTACCAAAACTGTTGCCCCAGAATCATACCCCTGTCCCTCTCTTGAATGGAAACCAGTTGCTCTTATCTGAAGTTTTGGGAGGGAGCTGCAAAGGAAAAAGCAGGGACAGGTTAGATCCAATTAGGCACTAGATGGTTGAAGATTTAACTTCCAGTAGACCTAGAGCCTCATTATATAGTCAGTGCATGCTAAATGATACACCCATAAGTGCAATGACAGTTGACAGTTGCCATGACAACAACCAGAAAAGGGTTCAGTTCAGTTCAGTCGCTCAGTCGTCTCCGACTCTTTGTGACCCCATGAATCGCAGCACGCTAGGCCTCCCTGTCCATCACCAACTCCCGGAGTTCACTCAGACTCATGTCCATCGAGTCAGTGATGCCATCCAGCCATCTCATCCTCTGTCGTCCCCTTCTCCTCCTGCCCCCAATCCCTCCCAGCATCAGGGTCTTTTCCAATGAGTCAACTCTTCTAATGAGATGGCCAGAGTACTGAAGTTTCAGCTTTAGCATCATTCCTTCCAAAGAAATCCCGGGACTGATCTCCTCTAGAAAAGGGTTACAAAGACCGAAAAGGAGAGTTATATCAATGCCAGGTCCAAACCACACTCCTCTTCGCAGATAAGTCATGAATATTCCTCTCACTCTTTCCAATTCCCTCCTTCTATCTCCACCCTCCTATATAAATAGTGTCTCCCCTTGAATTGGGTTGATTTGTACACAAGATTCTCCATTCTTTAGCCATTGAATAAAGCTTATGTTCCAGTCTTAGCATAGGATTTATTATTGGCTGTGCAAATCTGATCAGGAAAAGAACCTTCCTGACTGGGACAAGGGTTCTTGGCTGGGGCTAGAACCCCAGCACAAGCCAAGTAGACCAATTCAGTAATAGAATCTGAGCTAAATCATAGCTGTTCCTAGGGACATTTAACTAGTAGGAATATATTTAGGTCATCTCTGGGGTGCAAATGGAAGGCCTGGAGAAGAATGCTCTTAAGAAGATACTGCAAAGTTCAGTTGTCTTGCCATATGCACAGGTCTGAATCCATGAATTCAACCAACAACAGATGGAAAAAAAAAAATTTCTAGTAAGTTCCAAAAGCCAAAACTTGAATTTCCCACACACTAACAATTGTTTACATAGTTACAATGTATTAGATATTATTTAGAGATTACCAACCTCTTAAAATTATTATGCCATGTCTTCCTTCAAACAGTCCATCCAGTTCTTTGATACTTGATTATGGAACCAACAGGCATCTGCTCGTGGCCACCTAAATTCAGATCAACAGCAAAAGAAATGTACCACATTAAAGAGTATTTAGAAAACTTAGATAAAGGAAAAGGGATCACTCAGAACATTTTTTCTATGTTTATTATTTTATTTCCCCATTTGTGAGTTAGCTTCATTTCTGTCTTGGCTCATTTAGCTATGGACTGAATGTTAATGGCTTTCACATTGGTTATGTGAGCTCTTTAAATAATCAAGTTGTGTGTCTTTCATTTGTCCTATATACTCCAAATATAATATATACTTTTTCCATTAAAGAGGAGGTTTCCCCCTACCGCCACCATGTACATTTCAGAGATCATAGTTCCCCAACCAAGGATCAATCTGGGGTACCTGGCAGTGAAAGCCCAGACTCCTAACCACAGGACTGCCAGGGAATTCACAAGGTGGAATTTCTTTTTAGTTTGGTTTTACCTACAGATGTTACTTATTTTTGTGTAACCAATTTTTTTTTTTAAGTTAATCTGATCTAGGTATATAAAGCTAACCTCTAGCAATAGAATATGCAATCTTTTTTTTTTTCTTAGAAATACTCAATGCATTAATTCATTTAAATTTTACTTTGGTGTATAAGATATGGTGAGGCTTATTTTTTTCACTACGCTCTCTCAGAATAAAAATGGAAAACATCAGAATACCAAGGACCACATATATTAAGATGTGGCATATCCCAAATTATTGTCCTTAAATATTACACATCTCGCATTAATTCATTTAAATTTTACTTTGGTGTATAAGATATGGTGAGGCTTATTTTTTTCACTACGCTCTCTCAGAATAAAAATGGAAAACATCAGAATACCAAGGACCACATATATTAAGATGTGGCATATCCCAAATTATTGTCCTTAAATATTTGAAGACTTTCAAGAATACCCAAATTCAATCATGGAGACCTGAGCATTGAAAGAAGGGGAAAAAGCAGAATTGAAATCTAAGAAGAATTGTAGCTAAGAAATGTGAATCACGAGCCAGAATGGCTATCATCAAAAAATCCACAAACAATAAATGCTAGCGGGGATATGAACACAAGAGAAGCTTCCAGCGCTGTTGGTGGGAATGTAAATTGGTGCAGCCATTATGGAGCACAATATGGAGGTTTCTTAAAAAACTAAAAACAGAGCTACCATATGACCCTGCAGTCCCACTTGTGGGCATATATCTGGAGAAAAACATGATCCAAAAAGATACATGTACCCCAATGTTCATTGCAGCACTGTTTGCAGTAACCAAGAAATGGAAACAATGTAAATGTCCATTGATGGAGAAATGGATAAAGAAGATGTATATACATAAAATGGAATATTACTCAGCTGTTAAAAAGAATGAAATAATGCCATATTGCAGCAACATGGATGGACATCAGTTCAGTTCAGTTGCTCAGTCGTGTCTGACTCTTTGGGACCCCATGAACTGCAGCATACCAGGCCTCCCTGTCCATCACCAACTCCCGGAGTCCACACAAACCCATATCCATTGAGTTGGTGATGCCATCCAACCATCTCATCCTCTGTCATCCCATTCTCCTTCCCTCAATCTTTCCCAGCATCGGGATCTTTTCAAATGAGTCAGCTCTTCGCATCAGGTGACCAAAGTATTGGGGTTTCAGCTTTAGCATCACTCCTTCCAAAGAACACCCAGGACTAATCTTTAGGATGGACTGGTTGGATCTCCTTGCAGTCCAAGGGACTCTCAAGAGTCTTCTCCAACACCACAGTTCAAAAGCATCAATTCTTCGGCACTCAGCTCTCTTTATAGTCCAACTCTCACATCCATACATGACTACTGCAAAAACCATAGCCTTGACTAGATGGACCTTTGTTGACAAAGTAATGTCTCTGCTTTTGAATATGCTGTCTAGGTTGGTCATAACTTTCCTCCCAAGGAGTAAGTGTCTTTTAATTTCATGGCTGCAGTCACCATCTGCAGTGATTTTGGAGCCCCCCAAAATAAAGTCAACCACTGTTTCCCCATCTATTTGAAGTAATGGGACCAGATGCCATGATCTTCGTTTTCTGAATGTTGAGCTTTAAGCCAACTTTTTTACTCTCCTCTTTCACTTTCATCAAGAGACTCTGTAGTTCTTCTTCACTTTCTGCCATAAGGGTGGTGTCATCTACATATCTGAGGTTATTGATATTTCTCCTGGCAATCTTGATTCCAGCTTGTGCTTCCTCCAGCCCAGCGTTTCTCATGATGTACTCTGCATATAAATTAAATAAGCATGGTGACAATATACAGCCTTGACGTACTCCTTTACCTATTTGGAACCAGCCTGTTGTTCCGTAGATAGTGTCATACTGAGTGGAGTCAGAGAAGAAAAAATATGACATCTATTACATGTGGAATCTAAAAGAACTTACAAAACAGAAACAGATTCACAGACTTTGAGATCAAGCTTATGGTTGCTGGGGGAGAGCAGGGACAATCAGGGAGTTTGGAATGAACATGTCCACACTGCTATGTTTAAAATGGATAACCAACGAGGACCTATTGTATAGCACAGGGAACTCTGCTCAGTGTTGTGTGGCAGCCTAGATGAGAGGGGAGTTTGGTTGAGACTGGGTACATGTATATATATGTCTGAGTCCCTTTACAATTCACCTGAAATTATCATAACATCATTTGTTAATTGGCTATACCCCAATACAAAAGTTTGTTTAAAAAAGAAATATGAGTCATGTACAAAAGTAAGCAAACAACCAAGAATAAGGTCTGCGTGACAGCTATGAAAGAGAAACACAAAGAGGAAAATTGATAATGCCATCCAGCACATTGTCTAGACAAGGAAGGTGTTCTGACCTGGAAATCTCTTTAGAAATGAACTGCCATCCATCAGTTATGCAAGGTGTGAAGCCCTCCCCCCACCCCACTGACAACCCATCACAATTCAGTTTCTTAAATCCTTCTACTCTAACGACTTTCATCACTCTACCCCAAACTACTATCATCTCTCCTGGTCTACACTAATGTTCTCTTAATTATATTCTGTGCTGTGTGCTGTGCTTAGTCACTTAGTCATGTCTGACTCTTGGTAACCCCATGGGCTGTAACCCGCCAGGCTCCTCTGTTCATGAGGATTCCAGGCAAGAATACTGGAATGGGTTGCAATGCCCTTCTCCAGGGAATCTTCCCAGCCCAGGGATTGAACCCAGGTCTTCTGCATTGCAGGCAGATTCTTTACTGTCTGAACCACCAGGGAAGCCCTAATTACAGTCTACCTGTGGTGTGATGACCAGGTATCCTGCTCCAAACAAGTCTTAACAACCAAAGATTTTTATTATAAAATGGAGCTAAATCTGTCTATGGTAAAAGAACCTTATATCACTGTTTAGAAACTATCCTGACCCAAGTTCATGCATATTTATTTATCAAACATACATGTCAGCATTGTATTAAATAGAAAAGAAATGCTATCCTTTGCATGGTCCCTTGTCCTTAAAGCAAATACAGTCTCAAATTTACATTGGAAAGAACATGAGACATTAAATCAAAATTATCAGCATGAACTTGAGCTACATGTCTAGTCAGAGAACTTGAATATGAAATGTCATGATGCTGGGAGAGGGCTTTAGTCGCTATGTCCATCTCTTTGTGACACTATGGGGTGTGGCCCGCCACACTCTGTTCATGGGATTTTCCAGGCAAGAATACTGGAGTGGGTTGCCATTTCCTTCTCCAGAGGATCTTCCCAACCCAGGGATCAAACCCGTGTCTGCTGCATTGGCAGGCGGATTCTTTGCCACTGAGCCACCAGGGAAGCCCAGGAGAGGGTAGTATCTGATAAATGCAGATGACTGAACTATTTTACAAAGGGGGAAAATTTATAAAGAAATCTTTTTAGGGAATTCCCTGGTGATCCAGTGGTTGGGACTCTTGGCTTTTACTGCTGAGGCCTTGGGTTTGATCCGTGGTTTGGGAGCTAAGATCCCACAAGTTGAGTGTTGCAACCAAAAAATTTTCAAAATTGTTTTTTCAAATAAATTTTAATTTGCAAAGATAGTAGATAGTTCCTGACTGTCCTTCACTCAGTTTTCTCTAATGTTAACATATTATTGTGATGCATTTGTGAGAATTAATAAATTAACACTGGGGTATTACAATCAACTAAACTATGGATTTTATTTAGATTTCACAAGTTTTTCCACTAGTATGCTTTTGTGTTTCTGGACTCTATACAGGACCCCACATTGTATTCAGTCATTACGTTTCCTTATTCAGATCTGTCATAGTTTCCTTGTCTTTCATTGTTTTTCATGACCTTGACAACTTTGAAGAATTCTGCTCAGGTATTTTGTAGAATGCTCTTTAATTTGGGTTGTCTGATGTTTCCCCCATGATTGTAGTAGGGTTGTGGGTTTGGGGGACAAATATTACAGAGATGTAATATCCTTATCACATCATTTCAGGGGGTATGTGATGTTGACATGACATTACTGATGTTTACCTTGATCAGTTGGTTAAGGTGGTGTCTGCCAGATTCTCTGTTATGAAGGTAACTATTTTTCCCTTTCCATATTCTGTTCTTTGGAAGCAAGTCATTAAGTCCAGTCCACTCCCAAGGGATTGGAGGTGGGAACTAAGCTTTAACTCACAGTTGAAGTTAATAAATATGGAATTATTCTATAAGGAGGATTTCTCCCTGTCCCTATTTGTTATTTTGAGTTATAATCTAATACTCCATTATTTCGTTGTTCAGAAGTTTCCAACTTTGACTTTTTCAGGTTGGTGCCTATTTAACTGCTCTCATTCTATTTCCTTCCTCATTTCCTTCTTCCCTTGCTCCTTCCACTTTCTATGTTTTGGTGTATTGCTTGAATTTTCCACATTAGTATGTATATTTTCATGATCAGAAATGTATTGGTTATTTTCACTCTAATATTGGGGAGAATGGTATGACCATTACTTTGATGTTCTGCCAATCAATTTCTGCTTCTTAACTATTTGGCAAGGCAGAGAGAGCAAAGAATTTCTTACAGAAATTGCACTTCAGTGAGTGTGAAAGGTAAGTAAAATGATAGTAAACTAAAACGCACTTCAGTAGTTTTCAAGTGTGTTAGGTTCATTAAAAAGATTTTCCAGACAGAGGTTTCCATTCAATCATTCAGCAACATTGCCTACACATCTTTGTGGTGACACTGGGGAGACAAAAAAAGGGATGGGGCATGAGTTAGGAGTCCACACTAGGGAGGGAGAAAGCAGATAACAGTAAGAAACTCTAATATACCTACAGCATTAGCACAGAAATAAAACAATACTTAAGACTTGAGAATAGTGGTGGTTGAGGTCAAGGTGACAAGCCAGAAGACAACGTCCAATCAAGGTGTGGAAATGTTCTGGGAGGAAGCTAATAATCACAACAGCAAACCCTTATGAACCAGCTACTTTATGAACCTTCCTGCTACTGCTATCTTACTAAGCAGTTACTATTATTACCATGGGGCTTCCCTCATAGCTCCGTTGGTAAAAAAAAAAAAAAAAAAAAAATCTGCTTGCAATGCAGGAGACCCGAGTTTAACATCCAGGTCGAGAATATCCTTTGGAGAAGGAAATGGCAACCCACTCCAGTATTCTTGCTTGAGAATCCCGTGGACATAGGAGCCTGGCAGACTACAGTCCATGGGGTTGCAAGAGTTGGACACGACTTAGGGACGAAACCACCACCATTACCAGGGCTTCCCTGGTGGCTTAGTCGGTAAAGAAGCTGTCTGCAATGCAGGAGACCCAGGTGCGATCTCCGGGTCAGAAAGATCCCTTAAACAAGGGAATGGATGGCTACCCACTCCGGTATTATTACCATATTGCAAAACTGCAGCACAGGGAGTTTCCATAAAGGTCCCTGAGTCTCCGCTGGGAATGAACTGGGATGGGGGCCCACTCTAGCTTTACCACCTCAAATAGCACCCACAGGAAGCGACTTTTAAGAGAGAAAGCGCTCCTCCCTCATCACTAACTCATCACCGCGTTCCTTTTTGGAAGTATGTGTTTTAAGAACTTATTTCTCCCACATTTCCCCGTTTAACTTTCCCTTGAGCGTACGCATGGAGGACACTCACGGCCCCAGAATTGCAGTAATTTACTTTCTAGGAAGTGAAAGTGAAGTCGCTCAGTCGTGTCCGACTCTTTGCGACCCCGTGGACTGTAGCCAGCAGGCTCCTCCGTCCATGGGATTCTCTAGGCAAGAATACGGGAGTGGGTTGCCATTTCCTTCTCTAGGGGAATCTTCCCGACCCAGGGATCGAACCCAGGTCTCCCACATTGCAGGCAGGCGCTTTAACCTCTGAGCCACCAGGGAAGGGGAAGGGATTTGTAAAAGCGATTATTCATCCACGCACAGCAACACGGGTACGGCTTCGACAAACGTTACAGCTACTATTCCGAAGTAGGGACGTCTGAATTCCGCGTGGAGCCGCTTCCGGCGGCAACGGAAGCCGGAGAGGGACCGTTTCAGGGACGGACTGGCTGATTGACTGTCCTGCCGGTCCGGAAGGTGATCTCCGCCCCCTTCTGAATCCCGAAGTCCTGGGTCCTAGGTAGGAGCTAGGTGAGGGGCCGAGGGGTGGGTCCCTTAGCCGGGTCGTACTGGGTGGCGTGTATTGTTTCGCCTAAAGTGTCAGCGGCACAGATGATAAACATTGCGCATTCGGGAGCCTTTCCATGATGCACCTAATCCGTGCGTGACCCTGCCTTAGGCATGATGAGGGAGTTATCCAGCCGGAAGCAGTATTCAAGGCTTATTGGGCTCGGGTTCCAGGTGAAGCTACCTTAGATCCGTCATTCTTGTATGCTGCTGCTGCTGCTGCTAAGTCGCTTCAGTCGTGTCCGACTCCGCGCGACCCCATAGACGGAATAGTGACTTCTTTTTACCTTGCACATAAAGTCCAAGGTTTTCAACTGTTTGGACCAACGCAACTACATTATTTCCAACATCTTTTTTTTTCAGGTTCCATAATAAGAATATCCTAGCGGCAAAGGAATACCGGAATTGGGAGTCAGAAAGCTTGGGTTCTAGTCCTGACTGCCAGTAACTAGCGGTATGACTTTGGACAAGGCTTTTTGAGCTTTCTGGACTCCATTTTCCTTTTCTATAAAACGAGAGGCTTGGAATAAGTGGTAAGTTTTCCTTCCAGTTTGGGTATTTGGTTTATTGCCCCCTCTCCCCATGTGTTTTTCGAATATCTGCCTCAGTGAAATATCTGTGCTTTGGTTAATCTCCATGAAGGATCTTTCCTACCTCTGCATTAATTCGTGTCCTTGTTAAATCTGGTTTTAGACTCATTAAAATATATATATATATATCCACCCCCACCCCCGCCTGCCCGAGGAGTTCCGTGCTTCCTGAGCATTTCCTTCAGGGAAATGTACCCAAATAAGATTGTTTAAATGTGCCATTCTTGAGGTGTTTAAGAATCATTATACTGGAACATTTTAGAGACAGTGAACTCCAAAGGAAGTGACTCTGGCTTATTAAACTTTGAATCAACAACCTCAAATGCAGCCCCTAGAAGATGGTGCTAAGGAAATGTTTGCCGAGGAGGAAAGTAGTACTTCTTATGTTCTTTTAGTTACTCCTTGCTTTAAACACTGAAAAACAAAGCTGTAGAAACGCAGTCTTGTGATCAGAAGAAATAGAAGACTCACGGAGGAAAAGACCGTACTACTGAGTTCTGAGCTGTACTATTGAGTTTGATTCTGAGTTTCTCAATAAACTCTTCTTTCATCTGAAGAGTAATATTCAGGGGCTTCCTTGTTGGTTTCATGGTTAAGAATCCTGCTGTCACTGCAGGAGACACAGGTTTGATCCCTGATCCAGGATGATTCCACATGCCAAGGAGCAGCTAGGCCCATGCATTGCAACTACTGGGCCAGTGTTCTAGAGCTCCCCAGTCACAGCTGCAGATCTCACGTGGTGCAGCTGCTGAAACCCTTGTGCTAGAGACTGTGCTCTGCAGTGAGAGAAGCCACCACAAAGAGAAGCCTGTGCACCTCAACTAGAGAGTAGCCCCCACTCACTACAACTAGAGCCAGCCCATGAGCAGCAACATAGACCAGCACAGGCAAAAACAAATAAATCTTAAAAAAAAAAAAAAAATCCAAGAGTAATCAAAAAACGTTATTCAATAGGTATTTATTGGGTGCCTTCTTCCCACTCTGTTGCATCCTTTTTTGGGAAAGAGCTATGGAAGAACAGAAAATTTTAGGGTTGAAAGACACTTCCAAGTAGAGGAAGCATATGCAAAGGTTCAAAGATTAGATGACCATCAGAGATCATATGTGGGACAGAGCAACAAAAATTTGGGAGGTAGGCATGAGGGAACTATAAGATTGTAAGAGATGAAGTGAGAGATTAACAGAAGGCAGATAATGAGCCGTTATATAGCATGTTTTGAAGTTGTATATTAAACTAGGGATAATCCCCTTGCAGCCCCCCAAAGGATGTTTAGCAAAGAGTTGAGTTCAAATTTGTGTTAAAAAAATCACTCTAGTTATGATTTGGTTAGTTGATGTTTCAAGAAAAAAGAGCCCTTATAAGTTATTGTATGTCAGTGTTGCTGCTGCTAAGTTGCTTCAGTCGTGTCCGACTCTGTGCAACCCCATAGATGGCAGCCCACCAGGCTCCCCCATCCCTGGGATTCTCTAGGCAAGAACACTGGAGTGGGTTGCCATTTCCTTTTCCAATGCATGAAAGTGAAAAGTCAAAGTGAAGTCGCTCAGTCGTGTCTGACTCTTAGTGACCCCGTGGACTGCAGCCGGCCAGGCTCCTCTGTCCATGGGATTTTCCAGGCAAGAGTACTGGAGTGGGGTGCCATTGCCTTCTCCTGACATACAAAATCGTAGGAATATTAACAACAGTAATAGTTAATATCTAGAGAATACTTGGTACGACATCCCATCTCTCTGACTGGACGGTGAGCTCTCTCACGGTGGGAACCCAGTTTTACTCATTGTTGCAACACTAGCACGGCGCTTTTCATGTGGTACTTATCCTATTAACGTTTCCTAACTTGATTTCAATATTGACCACAATATTCTTTTAAAACTGTTTTTCTTAGGAGAAACATGAACCGGAAGATACTGAAGTTGGAGAACTTGCTATGGTTTCACACTATTTGTAGGCAGCTGCACAGCCTGTGTCAAAGAAGAATGTTGGCACAGTGGAGGCAGGTGTTTTCATCTGCTTATGCAGTGCAGACGGCTCAGCTGTACACCCGGCCCTGGCAAACAGATGCACTCATCAGGGCTGCATTATTTCAACGTAGGCTTCTGGTGACAAAGAAGGTATTTAGAGATTTCCCTGTTATTTGATATGAGATGAAAGTTCCTAGACTGATGAGTAGAAGTCCATTTTGAGTATTTTTGTCATTTATGAAATCTTTATGCCTTGATGTTATACTCCAGACAATAAATCTTTGTGAGGAAAGGAGGTTCTAGTTAGCTGTTTAGTAATATTGATGAATTTGATGACTTATATCAGTGTATAACAGTGAATTAAGAGTGCAAGATTTTAAATTTTAGTCTGAGGCTTAACTACTTAGGAGAGTTGGTAGAAATAGGAGCCATGACTGTGGTATATATTCCAGAATAAATCTCAAAGTTTTTTCTTCCTTCTTTATGCATTCTGAATATTTAATAGGAAAAAAGATCACAGAAATCTCCATTACATTCAACAAAATCTAAAAAGGAGGTGGAGGTGTGGCTTGGAATGACTGTTGAGGAGTTGGCCAGAGCAATGGAAAGAGACATAGGTGAGCCAGATAATTTTATAAGGAAAAATAGGGAAACATTTTCCTATAAATATGGAGTACCTGGTATTTTATTTGCAGTGAGATTCAGGTATTTAAGGATGAAAATTAGACTGGTGGTTTAAAAAGATGTTAAGTAATTCCAATATTTTTCACTTCAGGTGACAGTTCTCAATTAGTTTCTTGGCTCTTTGCCAAATATAGTTTCCAAGATTTTGTTTTAATAAAAGTGGGAAAGATTTTTTTTTAATTTGAATGAAACTTTCTTTTTCAGAAGTCTTGTGGGCTATTAGAGTAAGTCCAAAGGATGTTTTTGGACTGTGAGACTGTTTATACTCATTTACTTTCCCTTTGTTTATCTGTAATTCTCAAATTTTCTTCTTGCACTCATTTTGACAATATTTGTAGTATAGTACAGGCAAAAAAAATATTTGTAGTAGTGACTATACAATACAATAACAATTACAATACAGGGTAGTAACAATGCAACTTAAAAAAATTATTTATTTGGCTGCTCCAGGTCTTGGTTATGGCATGCAGGATCTTTAGTTGCAGCATCTGGGATTTTTTTTTTTAGTTGTGTTTAATTCATGATCCTAAAAGGTTTTATCTTGTTTCACCCAGATTGTGTATATGAATCTTTAATGAACACTGCTATTGACATAGATTCACTAGAAACACACTCACGTTTAGATGAAGTCTGGATCAAAGAAGTGATAAAGAAGTCAGGAATGAAGTTAAAATGGAGCAAATTAAAACAAGACAAAGTCAGAGAAAATAAAGATGCTGTCAAAAGGTAAAATTTAACTGTGTAAATTGGGGGAAGGAGACAACATTGGTTTTTTTTCACACTTTTTAATGGAAAGATTTGACTTAAAATTTCTTTTGCAATTAAAATGATCTGTGAGTATATGTTAAACTTTTCTTCAAAGTACTTAAAGCATCAAAAAGTATATTTTCAGGTTATTATAAAACTCTAAGGGTTATTTCTCTTGGTTTGCTGATTTAGGTATACTGATCCTGAATTTTAAAATTTCATTCAGTTCTGCTCATTGTTATTAAGATGCCAACTGCAAGTGGGCAGTCATTGTATATATCATCATAAGTCACTGGTATGCATAGAAGAGGAAAATAGTCATATCAGAGCTGAATGTTGGGTTTTGTTGTTAAAGGTAGTGCACAGAGGTAACTGCAAATCAGTTCATAGGCTATAAACTGTTTCTGATATTTAAGAAATGAAACTCCTTTGCTGTTAATTGTAGGCCCCAGGCAGATCCAGCTTTATTAATACCAAGGTCCCCAGTTGTTACTATAATGGGCCATGTTGATCATGGGAAAACGACGTTACTTGACAAACTGCGAAAAACTCAAGTGGCAGCAATGGAAGCTGGAGGCATCACTCAGCACATTGGTGCCTTTCTTGGTATGAACACAAATCACCTTACAATGTGCTTGGGAACCCCACAGATTATTTTCTTAAACCAGGTATTCATAGTATGCATAGTATGAGTATACAAATTTAAAGTAAAAGAAAGGCTAAAGCTTAAAGCCATTAGATGAAATGCACAGCAGGTGGCTGGTAAAGGTTATTTTGTACGTAGTATAAGACGAAAATTATACCTTTTTTATTCTAGCCCATTCTTCACTTCAGCTCAGTTCAGTTGCTCAGTCGTATCTGACTCTTTGTGACCGATGAGCCTAAGACTCTTCAATACTAGGTTGTGATAATGTTACCACTCATAATTCAATAACAGCTGTCATTTGCTGAACACTTAGCATGTGCCCAGCTCTATTCTGAGAACCTGGTACGCTTTATCTTTTTTATCTTCACAACAGCATCATGAGGTAGGTATTAGTAGTCCTGTATACATGTAAAGAGGCTGAGACTTGTTTAGGTTAAGCTACTTGCTTTAAAGTACACAGCTAGTAAAGTGGCAAAGCCAGGATTTAAACCCAACGCTATTGGACTCAAATCCTGAGCTTCTGACTGTGTACTAAATTGCATTTGTTGCTCAAAGCAGTTGTGCAGCTGTTGTTTGCTAATATAGGAGTGGCTGCTTATACAACTATCAGTCTGTTTTTTCCTCTAGATTTCAATTGGTATTTTATTATAATATATATGTTTATATTATATGTATACTGTTATACATTTATATTATAGTCTAGAAATAGGAAAAATTTTAGTTTGAAATGATTACATAAAAAGAAACTCTAAAGGTCTCACTGGTTATCACTTCATTGTGGACTGATGATCTGTATTGTTCTAATTAAGATTAATGGAAAAAATAAAATTATTTTGAAGAATTATTAATTGTGTTGATAACATCATGTATGTTCTTATTTGAGTCCTTAGTGATCTTGTATTTCTGTTTCCACAGTCTCTTTGCCCTCTGGGGAAAAGATAACCTTTCTTGATACTCCAGGACATGCTGCTTTCTCAGCAATGCGAGCCAGAGGTGCTCAGGTCACTGACATTGTTATATTGGTGGTAGCTGCAGATGATGGAGTGATGAAACAAACTGTAGAATCCATTCAGCATGCCAAAGATGCTCACGGTACTGTGTGGTTGACTTCCATGTATCAGTAAGGAAGTTGCTTTTTTCTTTAAAGGATCTACTAAATAGAGTTACTGTTTTTACATGTTGCTCATTTAATCTTCCTGGGAATTCCAGGATTATTATACCTGTTTAACAGGTAAGGCTCAAAGAAAGTTGAATTGTTTTGCTAAAGACATTATCTACTAAGAAGAGTGTAGCAGGGTTCAACTTGGGACTTGTGACCACAAATATAGTCCTTGCTCTACTGTTTACTTATTTGGCATGGTGTAACAATTTTAACAGTCTCAAATGACTTTTGAAAACATTTCTATCAATGAAATTTAAAACAGATATAAAAAATAAGCTTAGAATAATGAACCCCTATGTATCCATTGACTAAATTCATTAGGAGTTCCAAAACAGTGACATTCTAATTGTTATTCCTTATTCATTTATTATCTGGAATTCTTCTCTAAAAAGAGACTTTTCCCTCATCTGCTTTAAATAAGTTTTTATTTGGTCAAAGGTATAAAATTGAAACTTTTGGAAATCACCTGGCTGTCTTCTTCCTTTTTTCTCCATTTAAAAATTGTAATAGTAAACACCACACATATATTTTGTACATTCATTCTTATTCTGAAATGACTGTACAGTCACTGAGAAAATACTGTTGTCTTGAGAAAATGTACCTGACAGAGTGCATCATGTTCCCTTAGGTTTGTTGGCAAGTTAAAAAAGAAAGGTTGACAGTAATTGATCTAGTCCAGTTTTTTTTTTTTTTTTTCATCTCATAAACAGAAAAACTAAGACCTAGAAGGTGGCAGGAACTTCTCCCAATTACAGTAGATTTGCATCATGTCTGCATTTGGAATCCAGTCTTCTAGCTTCTGTGTTCCTCTCTTTAATTTTTAATTTCTCAAAGTTGCTTTTGTGGAATGGGCTATGTTCTTAATGATCCTAAGGAATGTAACAAATATGAGTGAGAAATCTGTCAGGGATCCCATAACAAAGCAGTTGGTTGAGACAGGATAAATTCCTTATATCAGGCTTCCTGTACCTGTTAAGTAACAGCTCATCAATATAGAATGTACTTTTTCCTAAAGTAGGTTGTGGATTGCATAGCTCTTTTGTGTCTGTTTTCAATTTCTGTTCCTTTGATACCTGACATTGTAGACTTGGTGAAACCTAACCAGAGAATTATCTGTATTTTGTGTGAGTTCTCTAATGAGAGGGTATGTTTGGTAATGACAAGTAGATGATAAGATTATTTGATTCATTCATTAAGTACACATTTATTGAGATTCTATTGTATGTCAGACACTGAGCTAAGTGTATGAAGAAAGAGTTGCTGTAAATCCTAAAAGGAAGTTTACAATAATGACCCTTAGCCCTTGGTGAGATGTTGGATTTTAACAGTGAGTTAAAAGCTTCTGAAAAGAAGAGGCAGATGATCTAGTGGTGGTGGTGGTGGTTCAGTTGCCAAGTCGTATTCAACTCTTTGTGACCCCATGGACTGTAGCATGCCAGGACTCCCTGTGCCTCACCATTTCCCAGAGTGTGTCCAGGTTCATGTCCATTGAATCAGTGATGCCATCCAACCATCTCATCCTCTGTCACCCTCTTCTCCTTCCGTCTTCAGTCTTTCCCAGCATCAAGGTCTTTTCCAATGAGTTGGCTGTTGGCATTAGTTGGCCAAAGTATTGGAGCTTCAGCTTCAACATTAGTCCTTCCAGTGAGTATTCAGGGTTGATTTCTTTTAGGATCGACTGGTTTGATCTCCTTGCTGCCCAAGGGACTTTCAAGAGCCTTCTCCAGCACCACAGTTAAAAAGCATCAGTTCTTTGACACTCTGCTATCTTTATGGTCCGACTCTTACATCCACATATGACTACTGGAAAGACCATTGCCTTGACTATACAGACCTCTGTTGGCAAAGTGATATCTCTACTTTTTAATACACTCTCTAGGTTTGTGATAGCTTTCCTGCCAAGAAGCAATCATTTTCTAATTATCTGCAGTGATTTTAGAGCCTAAGAAGAGGAAATCTCACTGCATCCACATTTCCCCCTTTCTTTTTGCCATGGAGTGATGGGACTGGATGACATTATCTTAGTTTTTTGAACGTTGAGTTTTAAACCAGCTTTTTCACTCGCTTCTTTCACCTTCGTCAAGACATCTTCACTTTCTGCCATTAGGATGGTATCACCTGCATGTCGGAGGCTGTTGATACTTCTTCCAGCAATCTTGATTCCAGCTTGTAACTCATCCAGCTCAGCACTTCTCATGATGTACTCTACATGCAAGTTAAATAAGCAGGGTGACAATATACAGCCTTATACTCCTTTCAATTTTGAACCAGTTAGTTGTTCCAAATAAGATTCTAACTGCTGCTCCTTGACCCGCGTACAGGTTTCTCAGGAGACAAGTAAAGTGTGTGTTAGTTGCTCAGTCGTGTCCTATTCTTTGTGACCCCATGGACTGTAGCCCACCAGGCTCCTCTGTCCATGGAATTCTCCAGGCAAGAATACTGGAGTGGGTTGCCATTTCCTTCTCCAGAGACAGGTAAGGTGGTCTGTTATTCCCATCTTCTTAAGAGTTTTCCACAGTTTTTTGTGATCCACGCTGTCAGAAGCTTTAGTGTAGTCAAATGAAACAAAGGTAGATGTTTTTCTGGAATTCCCTTGCTTTCTCTATGATCCAGCAAATGTTGGTAATTTGATCTCTGGTTTTTCTGCCTTTTCTAAACCCACCTTGAACATCTGGAAGTTCTTGTTTCACATACTGCTGAAGCCTAGCTTGAAGGATTTTGAGCACAACCTTACTAGTATGGGAGATTTGTGCAATTGTCCGATGGTTTGAACATTTTTTAGTGTTGCCCTTCTTGGGAACTGGGATGAAGATTGACCTTTTCCAGTTGTGTGGCCATTGCTGGGTTTTCCACATTTGCTAACATGTTGAATGCAGCACTTTAACAGCATCATCTTTTAGGATTTGAAATGGCTCTGCTGAAATTCCATCACCTCCACTAGCTTTATTGCCAGCAGTGCTTCCTAAGGCCCACTTGACTTCACACTCCAGAATGTCTGGCTCTGGGTGAGTGACCACACCATCTTGGTTATCCAGTTCATTAAGAATTTTTTGTACAGTTCTGTGTACTCTTTGGCCACCTCATGTGAAGAGTTGACTCGTTGGAAAAGACTCTGATGCTGGGAGGGATTGGGGGCAGGAGGAGAAGGGGACGACAGAGGATGAGATGGCTGGATGGCATCACCGACTCGATGGACGTGAGTTTGAGTCAACTCCAGGAGTTGGTGATGGACAGGGAGGCCTGGCGTGCTGCGATTCATGGGGTCACAAAGAGTCGGACACGACTGAGTGACTGAACTTGCCATCTCTTCTTGATCTCTTCTGCTTCTATTGGGTCTTTACCATTTCTGTCCTTTCTTATACCCGTCTTGGATGGGTTCCTTTTGTATTTCCAGTTTTGTTGAAGAGATCCCTCATCTTTCCCCTTCTGTTGTTTTCTTCTTATTTCTTTGCATTGTTCACTGCAGAAGGCCTTGTCTCTCCTTGTTATTTTTTGAAACCGTGGGTTCAATGGGTGTACCTTTCCCTCTCTCTCTGGCTTTTTGCTTATTTCCTCAGCTGTTTGTAAGGCCTCCTCGACAACCACTTTGCATTCTTGCGTTTCTTTTTCTTTGGAATGGTTTTGTTCACTGCCTCCTATACAATATTGCAAACCTTTGCCCATAGTTCTTCAGGCACTGTGTTTACTAGAGCTAATCCCTTGAATCTATTCATCACCTCCACTGTATATTCATAGAAGATTTGATTTAGGTTGTACTTGACTGGCCTAGTGGTTTTCCCTGCTTTCTTTAGTTTAAGTCTGAATTTTCCTCTGAGAAGCTGATGATCTGAGCCACAGTCAGGTCCAGGTCTTGTTTTTGCTGACTGTTTAAAGCTTCTCTGTCTTCATCTGCTGCTGCTGCTGCTGCTAAGTCGCTTCAGTCGTGTCCGACTCTGTGTGACCCCGTAGACGGCAGCCCACCAGGATGTAATCAATCTGATTTCTGTATTGACCATTTGCTGATGTCTATATGTAAAGACGTCTCTAGTGTTGTTGAAAAAGAATGTCTGCTATAACCAGTGCATTCTTTTGTCAGAATTCTGTTAGCCTTTACCCTGCTTCATTTTGTACTCAAAGGCCAAACTTGCCTGTTACTCCAGGTGTCTGTTGACATCCTGCTTTTGCATTCCAACTTTTATGATAAATAGGACACCTTTTTTAGGTGTTAGTTCTAGGAGGTCTTGTAGGTCTTCAGAGAACTGATCAACTTCAGCCCTTTTGGCATAGGTGGTTGGGGCATAGACTTGGATTACTGTGATGTTGAATGGTTTGCCTCGGAAATAAAACCAGATCATTCTGTCATTTTTGAGATTGCACCCAAGTACTGCATTTCAGATTCTTGTTGATTATGAGGGCTACTCCATTTGTTCTATGGGCTTCTTGCCCACAGTAGTAGATTTAATGGTCATCTGAATTAAATTCATTTTAGTTCACTGATTCCTAAGATACTGATGTTTACTCTTACCATCTCCTGCTTGACCACCTCCAATTTATCTTGATTCATGGGCCTAACATTCCAGGTTCCTATGCAATACTGCTCTTTACAGCGTCAGATTTTACTTATATCACCAGACACATCCACAGCTGAGAGTCATTTCTGCTTTGGCCCAGCTGCTTCATTCTTTCTGGAGTGACTGTCCTCCGCTCTTCCCCAGTAGCTTATTGGGCACCTTCTGTTCTGTGGAGCTCACTTCGGGTGTCATGTCTTTTTGCCTTTCATACTGTTCATGGGGTTCTCTAGGCAAGAATACTGCAGTGGTTTGCCATTCCCGCCTCCAGTGGATCATGTTTTGTCAGAACGCTCCACTGTGACCTGTCCATCTTGAGTGGCCCTGCATAGCTTCATTGAGTTACACAAGCCCCTTCACCACAAGGCAGTGACCCATGAAAGGGTGATCTAGTGGTAGCGTTGAATTAGAGTCTTCTCTTGATCTTTTTTTCTGGAAATCATCTCTAGTATAGTTGCTGATCCTGCTTTCAGGTTTAAAGATAGGCCTTTCTCTGCCCTTAATACTGTTGTGATTTTGTTTTTTAATCATCATTAATTGTGTAGTCTTAATTTAGAATCTTACACTTGCTGTTTTGACATCTCTTATCTTGAATTCTTCATGTGTAGAAAGCAGGGTAGAGTGGGTCTAAAGTGGGTCTTTTGTTGGATAAATACAGTCACTGAGTCAAGAGAAAGCCAGAAAGTTTTGTGTTTTGATGTGAATACCTGGAGTGGAAGTGCCGTCATTCGTTCTCCTAACTCTGTTCTTTCAGTTCCTATTGTCCTGGCCATAAACAAATGTGACAAAGCTGAGGCGGATCCTGAGAAAGTGAAGAAAGAACTGCTAGCCTACGATGTGGTGTGTGAGGATTATGGAGGTGACGTTCAAGCAGTGCACGTCTCTGCACTCACGGTAAGTACAGGTGTGTTCAGATGAGAGTGATGCGTGAAATGCACAGGATGCCTTGTAGCTCAAGAACATTTTGACCCACAGAATTTCTGTCGTTGTTTAAAAATTCACTCAGTACTCAGCAAAGCTGGTATCTTTATCCTGGTTTGGCAGATTGGAAATTAGTCTCAGGAAAGGTTAGTCACCAGTCCACGAGAATCAGGTTTAAACGGTGCTTTACTTACTATGAGATACTTAGAATGAGGAGAGTAAGTGGTAAATGTTGTAGGGTTAGATAGGATGAAGTGAAGTGAAGTGAAGCCGCTCAGTCATGTCCGACTCTTTGCGACCCCATGGACTGTAGCCTATCAGGCTCCTCCGACCATGGGATTTTCCAGGCAAGAGTGCTGGAGTGGATTGCCATTTCCTTCTCCAATAGATAGGATAATTCATTTAAAAACAGGCACTTTTTATTACCAACCAAATTTCATTTCTGCTTAAAATAGTAGGCTATTTTAAGTGGAAAGTTATAGACTAGGTCTTAGGGCACTTAAGAGAGATTTAAACAAATAAAACTTTTTACTAATACAGTGTTGTAACATTTGGAATCATTCTGTTATTGATTGACCCAATGCTTCTATGAGTTAAATTACTATAAGTTTCATAGTGTTATTTGTGATGAATTCCATTTTCTTTTCATTACCAATTATTCTTTTTAAAATAATTTTATTTATCTGTTCATTTTATTTTTGCTGTACTGGTCTTCATTGCTGCTCAGGCTTTTCTGGGTTTGGCAAGCAGGGGTTACTTTCCAGTTGCGATGTGAAGGCTTCTCACTGCCGTGACTTCTCCCGTTGCTGTTCCCGGGCTCTGGAGCACAGGTTCAGTAGTTAGGGCGCATGGGCTTAGTTGCTTCTTGGCGTGTGAGATCTTCCTGATCAGGGACTGAACCCCTGTCTCCTGCATTGGCAGGCAGATACTTTACCACTGAGCCACCAGGGAAGCCCATTAAATTACTAGTTATTCTTTTCTGGATAGAAAAACACCAAAGAAACTCAGTACCTGTTTTGTGACAGCACTTTCCAATTGTCTTGTCCTCTACAGGTAGCTACTAAGTAAGAATTTTCTTTTTCGTTCATTCTGACCATATTCCATGGTTTACTCATAATATGGACTTTTTTCCTTCTGATCATTCACTGAAGAAATTTTACTTTATTTGGCCACCTTCCTCCAGTTAAGTCTCATTTTATCTTTACTTTTCCTAAATTTGTTCCTCTAAGATGATTTAGAAGTTATGCCTCCATTAATAATAAAACTCTGCCTCTTTTTTTTTGAAACTCATAAAATGTCACCTTACTTTTTTATCTTTCTACTGTACCTTGACTTTTACTCCACTCTGAAAACTGGATGGCAAGAAGAGAACATTTGAAAACATGACTGCTTTTTCTGCCTAGATACCATCAGATGAGTGCATAGATAGATGTGACTCTGCTTACATAAATTTGAAGGCATGGTAGATATGATTCCTGGGGTGTGGAGGTAAGAGAGTAGCAGGGAAGCAAGATGAGGCCTTCTTTTTCAGGAAGGAATAGGGGACTTTACATGCAAAGAAACAACCCCAACTCTGCTTTTCAGAGCAGCATTTTGTAAATTGAAATAAATACTAGGGATTAAGTAGATGGGTAAACGAAACCAGTCCTGGGTGTTCATTGGAAGGACTGATGCTGAGGCTAAAACTACAATACTTTGGCCACTTCATGTGAAGAATTGACTCATTGGAAAAGACCCTGATGCTGGGAGGGATTGGGGGCAGGAGGAGAAGGGGACGACAGAGGATGAGATGGATGGATGGTATCACCGACTTGATGCACGTGAGTTTGGGTGAACTCCGGGAGTTGGTGATGGACAGGGAGGCCTACTGCTAAGTCACTTCAGTCGTGTCTGACTCTGTGCAACGCCACAGACGGCAGCCCAACAGGCTCCCCCATCCCTGGGAATCTTCAGGCAAGAACACTGGAGTGGGTTGCCATTTCCTTCTCCAATGCATGAAAGTGAAAAGTGAAAGTGAAGTTGCTCAGTCCTTAGCAACCCCATGGACTGCAGCCTAGCAGGCTCCTCTGTCCATGGGATTTTCCAGGCAAGAGTACTGGAGTGGGGAGCCATTGCCTTCTCCTCAGGGCCTAGGGTGCTGCAATTCATGGGGTCGCAAAGAGTCGGACATGACCGAGCGACTGAACTAACTAAGCAGAGTGTTTAGCTAGTTTTGTTAAGGTTGTCTCTATTGTTTCATACTTTGTAACAACTGTGAGCAGTCTCTTAGCTGACATGGACAATGGAAAACTCTTTTGCTCATCAATTCCAGTTGCATCACTAGTTAATCAGCTACATGATCTTGGAGCCTTAGAAAGCACAATAAACAGAGATCATTAAAGGCAAAAGAGTCATCTAATCTAGCTCCTTCAGTTTACAATTGAGGAAAGGCAGTTCAGAGAGTGGAGAAGGAAATGTACACCCACTCCAATGTTCTTGCCTGGAGAATCCCATGGACAGAGGAGCCGGGTGGGCTGCAGTCCATGGGGTCACAAAGAATTGGACATGACTGCGTGACTGAATAACAACAACGAATGCAGAGAGGTGAAGTGATTTTCAAGGTTGCACAGCTGAGTAGTTAGAGTGAGCTTATAGCCTGGGTCTAGTCAGTGCTTTGTCTCCTCATTTATTTAATAAGTAGTATTTCATTGAATTCTTGAGTGATCAAAAATGAAATCAGTGAAAGCTTATTTAATTGGCTAAAACTTCAAATGTAAAGTAGCATTATAAAGAAAGTGAGAGGAAGAAAACTCATGTGTAGAAACAGATTAAGGAATGAGGGTGAAAGAAGCATATGTTTATAAAAGGGTATTGACAAGCACTAGTACCTATTCTTTGAAAAATAATACAGCCACCGTTCTTGCAAGATCTGTCCCAGGGGCCAGGGTCAGATTTTTCTTGCATCTCTCTTCCTTCCTTTCCTCCCTTCCATCTTTCTTTCCTTCCTTCTTATAGGTTAATTCCTGGTTTTTATGCTTAAAGAGAAAAGTATCGCAGTCAGGGATTGTTTGACTTTCTGATCCTGGTATTTACATTTACGGATAATATTTGTTAATGTATATTAACAACTCTTGTTTTGTTTGTTTCTAAGGGCGAAAACATGATGGCTTTGGCAGAGGCAACTATTGCTCTTGCGGAAATGTTGGAATTGAAAGCAGACCCTACTGGTGCAGTTGAAGGAACAGTAATAGAATCTTTCACAGACAAAGGAAGAGGGTAGGTCTGTTAAAATGCATACTTTCTAATAATTTTATTTCATTGTTTTTGTGACCTGATTATATAACCATATATTATTATATGTATTACATATTATTGTTAACACATGAACAGTATTTTCGAAGCACAGAACCCAACATGCAGTTATCAAGGGACCATAGTAACTATGTGTATACATTTAGTAGTCCTATTTAGGTGACTTAGTAGTTCAATCTGATTTTTGTTTTTTTCCCCACTGACTTAGCTGAATTGGTAAAATCTTATAGGCTAACAGAAATTAGAATGAAATAGCAATTGTTGCATTTTTGGGTTTCTAAATCCTTTATGTCCTTACCCATTAATATATAGTAAGATTGTTGGAATAGTGTGCTCATCTTTAATTTCCCTCCTTATTAGCAGAAGAGGTTTTTTCACTACTTATTAGTTATAGAAAGAGGATTAGGATTTTGTCAAAATACTCAGCTATCTGCACCCTTCACCACCATAACCTTACAAGAAATATTTTTTTGTGTTTTCTTCTTTTTGTAAATTGTGGTAAAAGGTATGCAATACTAAATCATCTTAACCGTTTTTAGACGTACAGTTGAGTAGTCTTAAGTATATTCATGTTGTTTTGCAGCAGATCTCTAGAACTTTTTCATCTTGCAAAACAAACTATTCCTGTATAGTGTTAATTTCCCCTTCCCCTCCCCCCACCTTTTGGCAACACCTGTCAGTAGTGTTTCTGTGATTTTCAGTGCTTCAGATATTTTGTATGAGTGGAATTATGTAATATTGTCCTTTTTGACTAGCTTATTTCACTTAGCATAATGTTCATTAGGAGGTTCATCATATTCTAGCATGTGACAGGATTTTTTTTCTTTTTTAAGGTTATATAATACTGCATTACATGTATATACTGCATGTTCTTTATTGATTCTTCCATTAATGGACACTTAGGTTACAATTATGAAAAATGTATTTATAGTATGAAAATTGAATAGATTGAAGGCAGGAGGAAAAGGGAATGACATAGGATGACATGGTTGGGTGGCATCACTGACTCAGTGGACATGAGTTTGAGGAAACTCTGGGAGATGGTGAAGGAAGGGGAAGCCTGGCGTGCTGTAATCCATGGGATCACAAAGAGTTGGACACGAATAAGCAACTGAACAGCAAACAGCATGAAAAATTATTTGAGAAGGTAAGAAGTGGTGGAATTAACCCTGTTTGTTCATATTAATAAATATTTTGTAATCTCTTAAAGGTATCTTTACTTGAGAAAGTGCTATTACATCCTGATTATGGCATTCAGAATATATGTTTTTGTTTTCATATTAGTCCTGTTACTACAGCTATAATTCAAAGAGGAACTTTGAGAAAAGGCTCCATTCTGGTTGCTGGAAAGAGTTGGGCAAAAGTACGCTTAATGTTTGATGAAAATGGCAGAGCAGTCAATGAAGCCTATCCTAGCATGCCAGTGGGAATCATAGGCTGGAGAGACCTCCCTTCTGCAGGAGATGAGATTCTTGAAGTAGAATCTGAGGTATATTAAGCTTAATTCCTATAATGTAGAATATGGTATAGTGATTTAAAATGTCAGTCTATAATATTACAATACAAAATAAGTAATGTTAATCCAGTACTATAACATGTGTGAGTGACCAGTGATGTCATTTTAGAGTTTGGCTATAGAATTTTTAGCAATTTAAGATTGGATTTTTAAATAATTTCAAATTTACACAAAGCCTTCATATTAAAGTTTTAATTGATGGTTTCATATATGAGTTAAGCTAATTTTATAGTGGAGGAAAAAACCAGCAGTTACTGGTTTCTGTTCAGTTAGGTAATTTCCTTTCTCCCCCTATAAAGCCAAGGGCACGTGAAGTTATTGACTGGAGAAAGTATGAGCAAGAACAGGAGAAAAATAAAGAGGATTTAAAATTAATAGAAGAAAAGCGAAAGGAACACCAAGAAGCACATCGGAAAGACCGCGAGAAGTATGGCACTTTGCACTGGAAGGAAAGATCATATATAAAGTACAAAGAAAAAAGAGAGCAGCAACCCTTAAAGCTGAAAGAAAAACTAGAAAGAGATTCAAATGTACTTCCTGTAATTGTTAAAGGTGACTTTTAAAAGATTTTACTTTACAACTCATTTTTTTGCCATTTTTTCATATTTTGTCATTCTCTCATTAATTTGGGCCCTAGGCTGAAATGATTTCCGTATTTTGGAAGGGAATTTTTAAAAGCTGAGATATAATTGACATGTAACATTTTCATAATGATTCAATATTTGTATATATGGTGAAATGACCACCATAGTAAATCTAGTGAGCATCTCTCACTAATACGTAGTTATAAAATTTTTCTTGAACACTTTTAAGATTTGCTCTGTTTGAAGCTTTCAAATAAGCATTGCAGTATTATTAACTATAGTCACTATGCTGTATATTACGTCCCCATTACATATTTATTTTATAGCTGGAATTTTGTACCTTTTGCCCGCCTCCACTGGGGGAGATTTCCTTAAACAATTTTCTTGTGACTTTTGCTGTAAATGTATATCTGGTTCATTATACTTTGTTCAGCTAAGAAGGTATTTATCATGCTAAACCTAAATGAGAATATATTCCATGATAAATCCCATTCTTGTTACTGCTTTAAATAATTATAATTTTTGAGTCTGTTAATTCCTAACTCCTAACATCAATACTTTTAAACTTTTGCTGCATTTAGGTGATGTTGATGGTTCTGTTGAAGCCATTTTGAACATTATGGATACCTATGATGCTTCACATGAGTGTGAACTAGAATTGGTACATTTTGGTGTGGGTGATATTAGTGAAAATGATGTCAAACTTGCTGAAACATTTCATGGTAAGTTTTCCATTTCCTGTTTAACAGTGTTCCCTAGAACACACTCTGAACCTTTCACTTTTGTCTTTTGTTGCTGGGCTGCTGACACCTGACATTTACTCCCCATCTGCATTCCCCTTCCTGTTGGCAGTCCAGTCCCAGCTAGCGATTGCATACTGCACAGGATGTGCAGTATTGCAGGCACAGCCCCACTTGTCATTATTGTACTGAAATCTTGGGGAACTATTTCAAGCCCCAGTAGTGTTTCTTAATGTTTTTCTCCCAGTGTACCATTACTGCCACCTCATCTCGCCCAGTTCCTGAACCAAAGCCAAGCTTGGTTCTCTCTTTCACTTAGACTTTTGAATGCTCCTGAGATCTGCAGACAGCCTATTCAGTGTTTTCTTTTAGAGACTGCCTATTTTTGTTCACTTGTAATTTTATATATTATATTTTTCTTAGATCTAAAGCTCCTTTTAGCTTTAAATACCTCGAAGGCAAGGGGACTATTTATAAGTCAAACTTACATTATACAGAATGGGGACTCAGACTGTGACTTTGACTAGGTTTATCATCTAGGCAAAGCTCCAATTTTATTGAATTAGTGAATCATTTAGGAAGGAGGTACTTCATGACCTAACTTAATTAGAATTAGTTGTTACCTCTACTACTGAAATGGTGTCTTCCATAATGCTGGCTATTTCAAAGTACTTTATGGGCGCTGACTATACTATTAATGTAGATAGTGTGGTGTGTTGAATGATTTCTTAATGACAAGATTTTCAAGGTGGTTATGTTTTTCTCCTGACTACCACACAATTGCACTCATCTCACACGCTAGTAAAGTAATGCTCAAAATTCTCCAAGCCAGGCTTCAGCAATATGGGAACCGTGAACTTCCTGATGTTCAAACTGGTTTTAGAAAAGGCAGAGGAACCAGAGATCAAATTGCCAACGTCTGCTGGATCATCGAAAAAGCAAGAGAGTTCCAGAAAAACATCTATTTCTGCTTTATTGATTATGCCAAAGCCTTTGACTGTGTGGATTACAATAAACTGTGGAAAATTCTGAAAGAGATGGGAATACCAGACTACCTGACCGGCCTCTTGAGAAATCTCTATGCAGGTCAAGAAGCAACAGTTAGAACTGGACATGGAACAACAGACTGGTTCCAAATAGGAAAAGGAGTACATCAAAGCTGTATATTGTCACCCTGTTTATTTAACTTATATGCAGAATACATCATGAGAAACACTGGGCTGGAAGAAGCACAAGCTGGAATGAAGATTGCTGGGAGAAGTATCAATTAAAAAAAAAAAGAAATTTCAATAACCTCAGATATGCAGATGACACCACCCTTATGGCAGAAAGTGGATAAGAGGAACTAAAAAGCCTCTTGATGAAAGTGAAAGAGGAGAGTGAAAAAGTTGGCTTAAAGCTCAACATTCAGAAAACAAAGATCATGGCATCTGGTCCCATCACTTCATGGGAAATAGATGGGGAAACAGTGGAAACAATGTCAGACTTTATTTTGGGGGGCTCCAAAATCACTGCAGATGGTGACTGCAGCCATGAAATTAAAAGACACTTACTCCTTGGAAGGAAAGTTATGACCAACCTAGATAGTATATTGAAAAGCAGAGACATTACTTTGCTGACTAAGGTCCATCTAGTCAAGGCTATAGTTTTTCCTGTGGTCATGTGTGGATGTGAGAGTTGGACTGTGAAGAATGCTGAGCGCTGAAGAATTGATGCTTTTGAACTGTGGTGTTGGAGAAGACTCTTGAGAGTCCTTTGGACTGCAAGGAGATCCAACCAGTCCATCCTAAAGGAGACCAGTCCTGGGTGTTCTTTGAAAGGAATGATGCTAAAGCTGAAACTCCAGTACTTTGGCCACCTCATGCAAAGAGTTGACTCATTGGAAAAGACTCTGATGCTGGGAGGGATTGGGGCAGGAGGAGAAGGGGACGACAGAGGATGAGATGGCTGGATGGCATCACCGACTCGATGGATGTGAGTCTGAGTGAACTCCGGGAGTTGGTGATGGACAGGGAGGCCTGGCGTGCTGCAATTCATGGGGTCACAAAGAGGCAGACACGACTGAGCCACTGAACTGAAGCCATTTGCTTTAATTTTTTCACTTGTTTAAGGAAAGAGTTTTGCTTTTGCTTCCCCCATTTGTTCTTTGGTAAAATGGTCACCTCCATGGTACTTCTTTCATTTCTTAAATAACTCTTGAACTTTTCTAATTAAGTAACTACAGTTGACACTTGAACAACATGGTTTTGAACTGTGGGTCCACTTATACATGGATTTTTTTCCGTAGTATATATTATAGTACTACAAGATCTAAGGTTGGCTGACTCCTTGGATGTGGAGGAACCACATTTATATGGAGGGCCAACTATAAGTTACTTTTGGATTTTCAACTGTCTGGAGGATCAGCATCCCTAACACCTATGTTGTTCAAGGGCCATGTGTTTTTGAACATCTTTTGGTCAGCTGAATACTTCAGATCAAACCACAAAAGTTGTAGGCTATAATACTGTAATTAATAACAATTATAAAATAATGTAATACTATTTCAGCTATAATCATTTTTTTTATTTCCCTGGTGTAAAAATTAACATTTAGCATATCACCCTGCACATTTTGGGCACTTTAAATGTTTCCTAAAAAAACATTAAACATCATAAAGAACACTTAAAAATCAAAGAAATTTTCCTTGTTTAGTAAGACATAACAGAATTTATAAAATATTTTTATTAATTTGAAAACTAGCTTTCATGAGAAAATATTATATAATTTATCTCTCCTACTTGCTTTTAACTTACATAGAAGCAAAAAATTTAGATTTGAGTTTTTGCTTGAAAGACTGTTTAATGCAATATTTGTGCTACTTTATTTATGCTTTCCAGGTGTTATATACGGCTTCAATGTGAATGCAGGCAATGTTATCCAGCAGTTGGCTGCAAAAAAAGGAGTAAAAATTAAACTTCACAAAGTCATTTACCGTCTTATTGAAGATTTGCAGGAAGAATTGAGCAGCAGATTGCCCTGCATTGTGGAAGAGCACCCAATAGGTGAGTGTTCACTGAATGGTACTTCTAAACATTCATACCTTACCTCCTGTAAGTAACACTTGAAAGCAAAGTTTAAGGGGAAATGTATTTCACTGTTTAAATATGTTCACTGTTCCAACACATATCCTGTGTTCTAGAAAAAATGACTACTGTAGATAAGGGTTCAGCATAATTTCATCTGAATTATAAACACCTGGCCTCTGTAAGGTGTTATGCTTTGGCTGTGAGGATATAAAGGCAATAAGGCAGTAAAAACATGCCCTCTAGTTAAGACATAAACTACTCATAATACAAAGTAGACTGGATGGAGGCATAAAGGTTAATAGTGTTGTGGAAGGAGCCATTGATTGTGTCCTGCAACTGACAGAGAAATCCACCATGAGAAGAAAACTTATATTAAATATTTAACATTTAAAATTATTTTTTCTAACATATCCTTTGGCCAGATTAAAGGCTAAATTTATTTAAGATGGACTGAATCATGTTTTTTCCTCCCCACATCCAGATTTTCTTGGTTAACTTTTAATTTTGATGATAGTTTTTAAGTTTCATGAAAAATTACTGGAAAAGTATAAGGAACTCGCTTCCAGTTCAGTTGTTTACATTTTGCCCCGTGTGCTTTAGTCCACCCCCTTCCTCCATACACACTCACTGTTGTGTTTTTTTTTTTTTTACTGGGCCATTTAATTGTCAATTTGAGGTATTGTATTCATTTGCCCCTAAATACTGGGTTGACCAAAAAGTTCGTATGTAAAAACCCAAACAAACATTTTGGCCTACCCGGTGTTTATTTTCTAAACACAAGGATGTTCTTTTATAAAACCACAGAACAAATATAAACTTAGGAAACGGAACATTAATACTGTAAGTCAACAGTCCATGTTCATTGTTTCTATAATGTATTTTATAGGTATATATTTTCCCCCTGGTCCAGGATGACAGATTGTTTTCTTTTTAAAAAAAATATTTGGCTGCCCCAAGTCTTAGTTGCAGCATGTGGGATCTAGCTCCCTGACCAGGGATTATACCTGGGCCCCTGGCATTGGGAGCATGGAGTCTTAGCCACTGGACCACCAGGGAAGTTCCCTGTTCTTGTCTTTTTTGACCTTGACATTTTTGAAGTGTTATAAGCCAGTGACTTTGTTGAATGTACTTTAATTTGGATTTGTCTGTTTCCTTATGATGAGACTCAGTATTTACATTTCTGGTCCACAATGCAGATTTATTTTAGGCTCTTCTGACCTGCTAAACATGATCAGAGAGATTTGTTATGTTCTTGTACTAAGAGCAATTTGGAAAAGTCATATGAGGATTTCTAGGAGGAAGTGAACACCAAATAGCACTAACCCTAGAAAACTTGTACATTCTAGTGTGTGATACCATGTCGTATTGGAATGTTTCAGTCAGTAAAAAAATTGAGTCAGAGATTTAGTACTCTTAAGTGTGTATAATCTGTCAGCGGTGAGCTTAGTAAGATGATCCAGTTGAGAAACTGTATTGAAGGATGACTGAGAACTAGCTGTTCACGAAGTGGACATAAATTACACTCATTTTACAATCAACTGTTAGCATCTTCTACTGCATTTTATTCAGCCAAAACAGTGTTTCTTTTGTTCATTCTTTTGGTAAGTACATTTCCAAGGATTTTTATGCTTTTATTTCTAATATTGGCCAGGAAGAGAGTGGGAGAGTCAAGAGAAAATCAGGACTTCTTTACCAGAGTTTGTATATTTTCCTCACGCCTTTAATTCTTGCTGTGCAGAATGTCAGAAATTATGTATTTGTCAGAATTTCTGTTTTCAGTATATTTAATGTTCTCTTCTTCCTAAAGGTGAGGCTTCTATACTAGCTACCTTCTCTATAACAGAAGGGAAGAAAAAAGTTCCTGTGGCTGGCTGCAGAGTTCAAAAGGGACAGATAGAAAAGCAAAAAAAATTTAAGTTAATCCGCAATGGACATGTTATTTGGAAGGGTAAGCAACATAAAACTGTTTCTATCATATCCAGTCACTAAAAACCTGATTGTGGGTTACTATCTGAGGTCTTTCACTGCCCTAGTCTTAGGGTAGAGTCTCAGGTCACCTCTTGCTAACTCCTATCTGGCCTCCAGTCCCAGTGATTCCCACAGGATTGTTAGTTCCCCAGTCTTGATTTTCTAAGGTTCTAAAAATTAACCCCAAACTACCTTTCCAGCCATGTGTGCTGAGTTGCTTCAGTTGTGTCCGACTCTTTGTGGCCCTGCAGACTAAGGCCCACCAGACTGTCCAGTTTTTCAGCAAGAATACAGGAGTGGGTTGCCATGCCCTTGTCCAGGGGATCTTCCAGACCCAGGGACTGAACCAGTCTTATATTCTGCACCAGGCAGGCAAGTTCTTTACCACTAGGGCCACCTGGGAAGCCCTTTCCAGCCATGTCTACTTATTTCCATCCTCTAACCACCTTTGCCTGCAAAGAAGGCAATGGCACCCCACTCCAGTACTCTCGCCTGGAAAATCCCATGGGCGGAAGAGCCTGCTAGGCTGCAGTCCATGGGGTCGCTAAGAGTCGGACACAACTGAGCAACTTCACATTCACTTTCATGCCTTGGAGAAGGAAATGGCAACCCACTCCTATTTTTGCCTGGAGAATCCCAGGGACAGGGGAGCCTGGTGGGCTGCCATCTTTGGGGTCGCAGAGTGGTACACGACTGAAGCGACTTAGTAGCAGCAGCAGCAACACCTTTGCCTGCAGTGTCATCCTGGTTTAGCTCATCCAAGTCCTGAGAACCACCCCATCCCTTGCAGTGTTACCTTTAAAAGGGAAGATTACTACAGCCATGTAACTTTTCTTCCCTTTCCTTGGTATTTAGCCCCATCACGTAACATGGAAGTATAAAACCTTTAATAATTTCAGTATAATTTTCCTTGTAGTCTGCTGTTGTAGCAGACAACAGTACTTGCTGGATACTTATTTGTTGACTGTATGAACCCTGCATTTTCTTTTTTCCCCTAAAGGCTCGTTACTTTCACTGAAACACCATAAAGATGATACTTCAGTTGTCAAAACTGGAATGGATTGTGGTCTTAGTTTGGATGAAGAAACAATAGAGTTTAAAGTGGGAGATGCTATTGTTTGTTACGAAGAAAAAGAAGTTCCAGACAAGACTTCTTGGGATCCAGGATTTTAAAATTATTTAAAAAAATATATATGATTAAATGTTTTTGTCTTAGAGCAACTAGTTTTGTTTTACTGAAGGTATAGTTCATCACTCACTACTGGTCAAAAAGCTCTACCAAGCTTTAACTGATGTTTAACTGTTAAAATACTACAGTCCTAGGAAATGTTATTTAAGGATGCCTACAACTAGAAATCCTGGTATGGGAAAATATGGCTAAAGGATATTATTGGTATATCACTGAATCTTAAAAATCAATTTAAAAAGTTTCAGGTGTTTTAGTTCAGTGATTCTGAACTGTGCTCTAGAGGCAAAATGAGATACCAATACTACGAAACCATATTTAGCATCAACAAGTAAATGTTAGAATTTACACACTTAGCATTGAATAACAGCATGTACCCTTTGTATTGCAAACAGCAAATATTGAGCCAAACCACCCAGACTTGAGATGGATTAACTGGCAACTCAGGAGCTCAGCCTTTAAACTTCATTTGTAGGAAACAAGTATATTGTTGCTTTTTAAGGCAAGGTTGTAATACCAATTCACACAAACCAGTGTTTCCCAATCTGCAGGGGTGAGAAAGGGCATAGTTCTTTTCCACCCTCAGGGGTCATCTGGCAATGTGGATACTTTCGGCTGTGGGGAGGGATAGTATGCTCATGGCATCAAGTGGGTAGAGGCCAGGAATGCTGTTCATTATCCTACTGATGCACAGCAAGGCCCCTACAACAAAGAATTATCAGTCTTAATGTCAATACTGCTGAGGTCAAAATAACTGGCTTAAATCTAAACAACTGATACTAAATACAATATAATTCTGCAAAGTACAGGTTACTTTAGAAAATTTGATACTTAAGAAAGTCTACTTTTAAAAGCAGTGGAATAAAACCCAAATTTAAATGTTAGCTCATATGTTTATTAACCAATATACAATTACTTGTCTTCTGGTTTGTTGAAACAATAGGTCAGACAACATTTGCCACAATAATGTCTGTCGAAGTGACTGGCCATAAAAACTCCAGCACCACATTCATCTGAAGGACACTCCCGGCGAAGGCGACTGATTTTGCCATTCTCATCCACCTAAAAAGCAGAAACTTGCTATTAAGATAATCTTGCAACATATTCTGAAGTCTGGCTTATAAGTGACTCAAAATATTTATCCTTTAAATTACACGATGATAGTTTTTAGTATTTACAAACCAAAGCATCCCAAATTCTCACCAGTAATTAGTACAAAAAGTTGAGTTTTTTAAAGTCCAGTCATGCAAGTGATGGACAGAGTTAAGACCTGAACCCAAACTGACATTAGAACCCGAAGCTTAGTTGAATGAAGTAGCTACAGGTAATCCCCATTACATAAAGCCCAATCAAATACCAAAACAAGAAAAAACACCAAACTTCTTTAATAAAAAAGAGTTTGAAACCAGAAATGCAAACAAAATTATTCATCTATAGACAAAAAAGCTACTTGGCCCACCTTATAGTATTTCAGAACAGCCAATTTAACCTTCTTTCTCTTATGCTTGTTCTTCTTGGGAGTGGTGTAAGACTTCTTCTTCCTTTTCTTAGCACCACCACGAAGTCTCAACACTAGATGAAGAGTGGACTCCTGTTATTGGACAGAGTGAAACAGGCTTTAAAAATGGCTACATTAATGCTAATGTTCAGAGAAGGGACAACCAGCATCATGCACCTTCTAACTGGATGTCAAGCACAGCCACAGATGATGGAATGTTGGGGGGGTGGTTATCTGATTTTTATATAAACTGCTATGCTGCTGCTGCTAAGTCGTGTCAGTTGTGTCCGACTCTATGCAACCCCATAGACGGCAGCCCAACCAGGCTCCCCCGTCCCTGGGATTCTCCAGGCAAGACTACTGGAGTGGGTTGCCATTGCCTTCTCCTATAAACTGCTATAATTAAGTGTTAGTCGCTCAGTTGTGCCCGACTCTTTGCGACCCCATCAACCGCAGCCCTCCAGGTTCCTCTGTCCGTGAGATTTTCCAGGCAAGGATACTGGAGTGGATTGCCATTTCCTTCTCCAGGGGATTTTCCCAACCCAGGAATTGAACCCGGGTCTCCTGAAAGCAGGCAGATTCTTTACCAAATGAGCATCCAAAATGTAGGGGACTGTAGCAGCACTTCTCAAATGCTGATGGAGGAATCACCTGGGATACTATTGCTAATTGAATGCTATTCCCCCTACTTTTGAATACTGGTCAAAATTCCCAGTTGTAAGACATATATATTTATACTTAAAGGGCTGCTTTCCTCCAAACAGACCTTTTGAATGTTGTAGTCAGACAAAGTACGTCCATCTTCCAGTTGCTTGCCGGCAAAGATCAGTCTTTGCTGGTCAGGAGGAATTCCTAATGGGAAACAAGTTGAATACATAAATTAAGTGACAGCAAATTGAGCATATCTGCTCAAGATTTACAATCCTGAACCAAATAAATGGTACTGACAGTCATCAGTGAGTTTTGACTACAGGAAAGGTGCAACTGTGTTTGCACATTTTAACCTCATTTATTCTTAATATATGTTAACATAGCCACTTGACAGAAGACGCTAAGAGTGTAAATTAGCCAGCTCGTTCGAATTCACACACGTGAAACGTAACTGCAGTTTGGCTCCATACTGATAAACGTTTGTCTACTGTCTTATTCCAAAAGCATTTTCGTACAACGCGTTTCAATTAGACCTCTTCCCACCTTACAGAGAGCAGGTATGTCTAGCTCCTGACAAGAACCTCTACAGATCAGTTTTTCTGAATCAAAAAATATCAACTTGCCTTCCTTATCCTGGATCTTGGCCTTGACATTTTCTATTGTATCCGAGGGCTCGACCTATGAGTTTTAAAACGCAAACATATCGGTAATAGAGTAAGAAACTTGGAAGCGAGCCGGTGGGGGCCGAAGCCTATTAGGAGAGCCCGGACTGCGCGGCCGGGCCACACGTCCTCGCGCCCAGCTACAGGAGCGCCTCCCTCCCACCGCGCGACGCCGGCTCCGGCCACCCTTGAGGCGACACGCTCGGACCTCAGGCATAGAAAACGCGCCCTAGGCCGCGGCTCAGCAAACAACCCTCACTTCAAGGGCAGATTTTAGAAGCCCGGCTCAGAAACGCGTAGCACGGCGGAAAGCAGCGCGCGTGCCGAAATCCGGCTCAGGCCCTCCCTCCTTCAGGCCGCAGCTTCTCCCCGGCCTGGCCCGTACCTCAAGAGTGATGGTCTTCCCCGTCAGGGTCTTCACGAAAATCTGCATCTTGGCGGCGGTTCCACCTGAGGATGAGAAAAGCAGGAGACAGATGAGACCCGGAGACAAAGGAAGGGCGACGGCAAGTTACGGGCCAGAGCGCGGCCGCATGCACACACTCACCGCAGATGGCGGATCCGAAAGGAAGGCCCCAGGCTGGCCCACGAGCTTTCCGGGCGCTCCTGGAGGCCCCGCCTTCTAGGCGGCCACACCAAGTGCCTGAGCACTGTCGCAGCGGCTGTCCAGCCACATGCCAGACCAGGTCGTGACCTCATTTCTCTTCCCTCTAGCTTAGCTTCTTTCTCACTTTATCATCCAGAACTTTCTCGAAATAATAGATTTAAGCAACTTAGAAATGTCTTTAAAAGACTTGCCCCCTGTAGTCGACGTGGCTAAGAGGGCCTTTAAAAGGGGGTGGAGTTAAAGGGGCTTCATGAGAAAAAGGGAGGAAATGGCTGTGTTTTCTGGGAATTGTAGTTTCCACTGCTTTCTTTTCGGCAGGACTACTTGTCCCAAGATGCAGTTCCGCACCTCCCGGCTCCCTAGTTACTATCGCCTAACGGTGGGTTCAGAGAAAGGGGTTAAGGTGAGGAGAAAGAGGCAAGCGCAGTAATGGTTTCGGGGAGATGGAAACGGGTCAAAAGTGACTAGGAGGGAAGGTTAAGAGGCTGGAGAAGAGCAGGGGGACCAAAAGTGTCGTCACCCACTAACAGAGGCGGTGAGGGGCGGAGAATCAGCGATCTACCACCAGAAGCTCCCAGGGCCTTCAAGGGAAGGGTTTTCCGGTGGCCAGCTCCAGGCAACCAGAAAAATAGGTGGTGACCTCAACCCGTTAGGCTCTGCTAGTTTGAGGAAGAACCTATCTTGCATGTCACTACGCATTGTGAAAAGGTTTAGTATGTTAAGTCTAAGGAGTTTTCAGATTTTCACGTGAAGTCATATGGGAAAGAAACCCGATGGAAGTTTGTTTATTGCAGAATCTCCAAGTTTGGACGTTGGGAGTTGTGAAAGTCCTAAGAGGAAGTTTTTGGAGTATGTGTAGGGTGCTCTCCTGGCAAGGCAGGCGGGTTAGCGAGCTAAACCTTTGCTACGAGTTTGTTCTTAGTCCTGCTCCGACTCTTTGCGACCCCCTATGCTAACCCGGCCAGGGCCCTCAGTCCATGGAATTTTTCAGGTCAAAAATACTAGAATGGGTTGCCATTTCCTTCTCCAAGGGATCTTCCCACCCAGGGATCAAACCCAGGTCTCCTGCAGTGCAGGTGGTTTCTTTTCCTGCTGACCCATATNCCAGGGCCCTCAGTCCATGGAATTTTTCAGGTCAAAAATACTAGAATGGGTTGCCATTTCCTTCTCCAAGGGATCTTCCCACCCAGGGATCAAACCCAGGTCTCCTGCAGTGCAGGTGGTTTCTTTTCCTGCTGAGCCATATGGCCTTTTACCATGTGTACCCTATGTCTTTATCTCTCTGCCGTTCTCTGCTTCCCCATCCCCAAATTCAGGCTTCTTAATTTTCTCTGTCCCTAGTCGTCTTCTAACCCACCTTTATTATGCCGCCAAAGTATTCTAAAAAGTAAAAATGATTATGTCATTATGCTATTTCACCTTCAAGATAAAACCCAGATTCCTTAGTGGGATAGTGAACCTCTGCCTTCCTTAGAGCCTTATCTGCCAAAGCCATTACTCGCTTTACACTTGCTAACTGAAGTTCCTGACATGTCTTTCCTACTTTGGCACTTCTGAGGAATCCATTTCTTCTCTCTGGTACACTCTTCATCCCATATTCTGCCAATTAATCTCCACTTTTACAACAAAACTCCTTGAAAGTTGTTTATACTCATTGTCTCTTTAATTCTTTTCCTTCCATTGACTGAACCCACTTCTGGGGACAGGCTTTTTGTCTCCCTTCCTATTCCAACTGAATAACTTTGGGAATAACCTCCGTGTTGCTAAATTCAATATCCATTTAATCTTCTTTGACCTGTCAGCAGCGTTTGACACAGTGGATCATGCCTTTCCTCTTTGAAACACTTTCTTCACCTGATTGACTTCAATCTCCATAGACCCTCTTTTCCAGGCTGTTTTGCTGCTTCCTCCTTATCTACTAGACCTCTAAGCTTTGAAGTGCCCCTCAAGGCCCCATTCTTGAATATCTGCTTTGCTTACATTTCCCAGATCTTTTTCCATTCTACCTCATAACTTTTAAATATCATTTATATGCAGATGACTTATAAACCTCTTTCTCACTCGGACTACTCACTTGAACTCCAGCTTCACATACTAGCTGTCAATTTATCATCTCTAATAGGTGGGCCCAAACTCCTGATCTTATGAAATTGATCTTCCCATCTCATAAAAGGCAAAACAATCTTTTCAGTTGCTGAAGCCAGAAACTTTATGGTCATCCTTGACTGTTTTCTCATACCCACATCGCATCCCTCAACAAATCTTTACGGTTTTATTATTGATGTATGCACCGAACACTTCTCACGGCTCTGCTGTTACCACTGTTTCAAGCCACTATTATCTTTTGCCTGGGCTATTGTAGTAGCTTCCCAGTAATTCTGAGTTCAACCCTTGTCTTCACGGGGCGGTAAGAGCAATTCTTTGAAAATGTAAGTCAGCTGTCAGTCTTCTGCACACAGTCCTCCAATAGCTTCTTGTCTTAGAGTTAAACCTATGTTCCTATAAGCAAGGCTATCACTCCCACACCAGAATGACTGGAGGCCACAATATTTGACCTTGTTTGTTTCATCAGGATGCTTTCAAACTAGCTTTCCCACATGAAGCAAATAAAATGCTAATTAAACTTCTGTTAGAAAATGTTAAGTTAAACCATTCGATCTTATGATACAAATGCTTCTTTAGTAAGAAAAGAGCTTTTTATTGTCTGGTGTTTGGTATTTCTATCCCAGAGGTATAGTACAGCACATGACAGTAGAATTTATTAGACCTGTTCACTCATAGGTTGAAATATTTATTTTGTGAGATCCATGAGATTTTTTTTTCTGATACATTTTATTTAGATCCATATTTGACCTAATTTATGTAAAGCTTTAGATTGATTTTTTTTTTCTTTCAGGCTTATCAAAATTTTGGCTTTTTTGCATAAGCAAATCAAGACATAAATTTTCTCTGGTGAACAGGAGTCTAGATTGACGTATGTCCGTCCAGGAAATAAATAAGCATGCTGTTCTCCCTCCTATCATTAGTGGAAGTGACAAGGAATTTTTGGAAAGAATGCAAAGATACATAATTACAGAAACTGAAAGAGTGTGCTGTAATGAGGAAGGACCTGCTGATGAATATTACATCATATACCGAAACGTTTTTGATAAGGTACCGTAATGCTCTAAGACAGTGGAGTTTTTATGTGGTAGAAATGGTCCATCCTGACAATAAGATTCATACCTTAGTAACACCACTGCTTGTTTGACTACTTCTATTTATCAGTTTTGAGAAATTTGTCCAATTTGTCAGAAAGGGATGAATGCTATGCTGGATTTATATTACTAGACAGTTAATAAGTGTTTGTTATCATAGCTTAAGGCTATGATAGCTGCAGGCTATCAGGTTTTGAGCTAGAATCTGTGCCTTCAAACATCATTTTGACCTTCCATCTTAAATTATCTAATTTGGTAGGAATTGGGCTGTAGCCAGAACTTGGTGATTCTTCATCGTTTTGGGTTGGTTTGCGGTGTCATTAAAATCTTGCTTTTAATTTGATCTATAATATTGAATTGAGACCCCCTCATAGATTAGAGGTCTAGATAGGCACAGTAAACAAGCAGTTGGTGCACGCATACTCGGTTGCTTCAGTCATGTCCAGCCGTTGGTGACCCCGTGGACTGTAGCCCAACAAGCTGCTCTGTCTACAGAATCATCCTGGCAAGAATATTGGAGTGGGTTGCCATTTCCTCCTCCAGCTGCAGTTTTAGCTAACATTTGATTTTGCTTTTTAAGATTTTAGGAAAACCATCTTTTCTTTATAAACGATTGCATTATGGCCACCAATCCTCATTTTTTTTTTTAACCTCACTTTTTCTTTTTCACCTGTCTTTGAAAATGCCCTGACAGTAAAATAAGTGAAATTAGCATCCTTTCCTCCTTACCAGGAAGAAATAATTACTTATGTTAAGACTTCTGTAAACTATTTGTCTGAGTTAAACAGCCATAGGCAAAATAGAAGAACTCTGTTTTGTTTAATTTTTAAGCATTATACACTGAGTCTTATTTCTCCTCTAAAATAAAAATAAAATGCCTCACTCTAAGGAAAAGTGAGCATAAAGTAGTCATAGATACCTAAAAGTGGAATTAAGAAAATTTACGCCTATCCACTGGGCTTCCCCAATAGCTCAGTTGGTAAAGAATCTGCTACAGTGCAGGAGACCCTGGTTAGATTCCTGGGTTGGGAAGATTCGTTGGGGGATAGGCTACCTAATCCAGTATTCCTAGGCTTCCCTTGACGGAGAAGGCAATGGCACCCCACTCCAGTACTCTTGCCTGGAAACTCCCATGGACGGAGGAGCCTGGTAGGCTGCAGTCCATGGGGTCGCTGAGTCACACATGACTCAGCGACTTCCCTTTCACTTTTCACTCTCATGCACTGGAGAAGGAAATGGCAACCCACTCCAGTGTTCTTGCCTGGAGAATCCCAGGGATGGCAGAGCCCAATGGGCTGCCATCTGTGGGGTCGCACAGAGTCGGACACGACTGAAGCGACTTAGCAGCAGCAGCAGCAGGCTTCCCTTGTGGCTCAGCTGGTAAAGAATCTGCCTGCAATGTGGGAGACCTGGGTCCTGGATTCAATCCCTAGTCTGGGAAGATCCCCTGGAGAAGAGAAAGGGTACCCACTCCAGTATTTTGGCCTGGAGAATTCCATGGAGTGTATAGTCAGTCCATGGGGTCACAAAGACTCGGACACAACTGAGCGACTTTTACCTCACTTCACTTCACTTGCATATCCATAAAAGTATAAAATGGAAAAAAGAGTCTTTTCCTTTAAAGTCATGTAGAAAATCTGTCTTTAAGAACTGGTACATTGGCAGGTTAGCTTCATTTTATAAGTTGTTATGGTCAATGAAATTGTTTTGGTGTTTTAGTCATTAAGGAATGTATTAGGTGAATGTTTATAGGTAGTGTATTGAATAGGTTTTATAAATATCAGAAATCATGCTGAGACTCTACCTGTATGAAATCAGCAAAGGAAAGTTATAACTGTAACATACTTATTTTTGCATATCCAAATGCTAACATTTGTCACAAGTTTTCACACATGAAGAGCTCTCTGCTTTAAATTAGTATAGTTATGGTGAAGTCATTTTGGAGGAGGTGTTGGTAAATTTAATTCCTAGAAAAAAGACAGGAGATTAAATAAAAAGTGATTTCTGTATCTTTAGTCCTTTTCTCCCTACCCCCCAAGATTTCCATTCGAACTGTTTGTACGTTATACAGTTATACATTGTACATTGTGAAGAATCCTATTCTTCAAAACTAAGAGGGGATCTGAAATAGAAATCCTGTGATACTTAGAGGAACCTTTCTTCTAGCTTCTCACAAAAATAATCTGCCTTTTCATTTTCATGTTATGCTAGCACATTTGGTTGTTAATAAACTATTAATGTCTGCCTTCTCTAATCTTCCCTATCTCTTGGAAGGGTCTAGTTTGGCAAAAGATGAAAGTACCACCTTGCATCTCTGAGTGCTTAGCACCAGAGAACAAGTACCAAATTCTGTTTAAAATCAGAGGTAGAGGATTCAGCCTAGAGAACCATGCCTGAATCAAAGCAAGGAGACCTGAGGCTTGTGTTACAAGAATTGAAGGTAGGTTCCAGAGAGAGCCAAGGACGTAATAAGCAAAGAAGATCAAGGCTAGGAAGAGTGAGTTTCAGGAGATATGGGTGAATTATAGAGGCAGCCGGACTCTGGAAAGTGACTGGCCTTTTGTGTTCCTCGTGGTGTTTTGTGCAAATAGTGTATGTCCTGTGAGTAGGAGCTGAGGTGGAATGAGTGCCATTCCTTTTCTTCCTCAGTTCTGTACCTGGGAAGTACGGTTCTGTTTTGGAGGAGTTAAGGGAAGCCTTAACATGGAGACTGAAACTTGAATGCCTAGAGGTCAGGAAGGTCATATGAGAGTTAAGTGGATTGGCTTTAAGAGAATAAGGAATCATGGGGACTGTGGTGAAATGAAGAACAAATCCAATTTGAAGCTCCAGCTGACTACTGCCATTAAAGGAATGGGAGTTCCATGTTGGTAGATTCTTCAGAACTTTCAGGAAAAGCTAAAAATATGGGCTTTGAGCGAAATTTCCTAAATTTTTAAATATTTTGCTGGCCAACCAAAACTATTCTACTTCTAGCATACCAGTTTGCCTCCTTTACTCTAATGCATTTTCTATGCTTTCTTAAAAATTCATGAGTGTCTTTCTGAAGTCTTTCTTCTAGTAAACCCATGGGAGCTGATCATGATGTTACAACAAGTCCGTTTTCTATCCATTAACATATCTGAGTTGTCTTGGATTGTTGCAGCACATCATAGAGGCTTGTGGAGTGGAGGATAGTAGGGAACAGTGAAGTGTTTAGCTTGAAAGACCACAAATTAACGGTCTCCATTTTATTGAAAATTGCTGGGCAGCAGTCTTGATTTTGGTGTATAGGTAGTTTGGTCATGTCAGAAAGATGACCAATATCTTCCACTCAGAAATCCTCTTCTGGTGCTTGGCGTTGATCAGTTATCTCCTTATACCATTTTTTTTTTTTTTTGCCATACCACTTTTGCAATCTCAGTTTCCCTACCCAGAACTGAACCTGGGCCACAGCAGTGAAAGCACAAGTCCTAACCACTGGGCCAATGGGGAACTCCCCTCCTTATACCATTTCTTGATAGACCAGATGTCTTTCTGCATTATATTTTTCTAGGTATTTTCTAGCTATAGTGGAGTATACTATAGACTAGATAGGTAGCAGGGGTAGAAAGCGTAATTGTATCTTTCAGAGGAACTTGTGGATTGGTCACATTTATTCCTTATATCAATTGACACCTTCTGAAATTCTCATGAGTTGGCAACCATAGATTATTTTTAATGTTTTTGTTTTTTAACTTCTTTAAACTGTTTTTTAGTTATTATTGCTTTTTCATTTGAGTAATGCCTACACAAGGTTAACCAGAGAAAAAAAAAAGAAAGTAAAAAACCAATAAGCAGAGTATACAATGAAGTCAGGTCCTTCTCATTTTAGAACCTACTTACCCTTTCTTTCTCTATAGTTTTCTTCATTCCTCCGCTGTAGGTTTCTATTTTCTTCCATTATCATTCCAGAGATATTATGTACATAAACATCATTTTAAACCATGAGTATAAGATGTGAAGGGTTTTCTACAATTGTACTTGACATCTTGGGGATAGAAATGCAGTTTGGTAATTGAGATTATTGATCAACAAGAGCAGATGGGTTAGAAAAACAGGGAGATGAAGGGAGTCCAGGATTTTAAGGTCTGAATGAAGTCAGAGACTAGATTTGGAGATAGTGAGGGATGATATGTAATTGTATTTAAGAGATCCAGAGTTGGGATAGTTAGACCTGGTATTGGTTTTAACTGACCTCATATAATGTATGTGTTAATTCCTGAGTAGAGCAAAAAATGTTTTTTTCTCATATTTAAGCTTACAGAATTGTAATGATTCACAAAGATCATATATTCAGTAACCATGAACTGTCTTTAATATCCAGGCATATTGCATATAAGTGCAAGCTCAAATCTGTAAAATTTTAGATTTCTAACTGCCCATCGTTTCATTAAAAAAAATTATAATGCTATTTGCAAGGCTTTTGATCTATAGTCTTCTAGAAAAAAATTCAGTACCATAGACAGAAAAAATCATGTTTCAGGTAATAGAATATGTCACTGCATACAAATCCATTCTTACTTCAATCAAGAAAGAATATGACACATTTATTGAGACGATAAAGAAAGGCCAAAGAACTGCATTTTATCTTCATGGAAAACTTAAAGTTTTGGCAGGAGAGCCCACGGCATTGGTATACCACAGGAAAAGAATAGCCCAACTTCAAGCAAAGTAAGTATATTCGTAAGTAGCCCAAAAGGTGATAATTGCTACTTGGTTTATTAACTAGCCATTGTAATTATAACTGATGATTCTTAGTCATCTTCAACTTTGATTTTATTTTAAAGCCATGTTTTTATGTTACCCTTCCTATTGAAATTACTGTATTTTTACTTGAAAAATAATATTAATTCAGTTTGAGAAATTTATAATATCTCTTAGGATAATTGGAGGCACATTGTAGTATTGTAAAATGAAGGATGCAGATAATTGCTCCAGGTGATTTCTTGCCTGGAAGGTTTAATGGTACAATTTCTTGATTACCATCTGAAATAGAACACTTAATCTTGTGATGCAAAAAAGTAAGTAACCTACTGGGAGATGATAAAACTCTCACTCTTTTTGAACAGTGTCAGATTTTCAGTGTTCCATTTGGTAATTGATGGGTAAATTGTTCTTATAGATAATTTCAAGTCAACCAGGAAAATTATGTAAAATATGACCTCCATTTTTGGTAATGTAGCTGGCTAGAGGTTGGGATCACTTCTTGTTGGGAGAAAATGCTATAGAGATATTACTTTACCAAAAAATGTCTGTCTAGTCAAGGCTGTGGTTTTTCCAGTGGTCATGTATGGATGTGAGAGTTGGACTATAAAGAAAACTGAGTGCCAAAGAATTGATGCTTTTGAACTGTGGTGTTGGAGAAGACTCTTGAGAGTCCCTTGGACTGCAAAGAGATCCAACCAGTCCATCCTAAAGGAGGCCAGTCCTGGGTATTCTTTGGAAGGAGTGATGCTAAAGCTGAAACTCCAGTACTATGGCCACCTCATGCGAAGAGTTGACTCATTGGAAAAGATCCTGATGCTGGGAGGGATTGGGGGCAGGAGGAGAAGGGGACGACAGAGGATGAAATGGCTGGATGGCATCACTGACTCAATGAACATGAGTTTGAGTGAACTCTGGGAGTTGGTGATGGACAGGGAGGCCTGGTGTGCTGCAGTTCATGGGGTCTCAAAGAGTCGGACACGACTGAGCAACTGAACTGAACTGAATAATATTGGACTTCTGGGCTCCAGAACTATGAAAGAACAGATTTCAGTTGTTTTAAGCCACCAAGTTTGTGGTATTTTATTTTAGCAGCCACAGGAAACTAATATGATTACTTAACAAAAATGATTCTTAAATTGCAAAGGTAATTTTCAACTAAAGGGAATGGACTTAATACTTTGTGGCCAGATTATTCTATTTAACATTTACAAATTTCCAGTAAGGTTACAAATCATAGTCAGGATAAGATTTTATTGATACTTTGAAAGAGAATGGTTTCTCACCTATGAGATTAGTTAACTTCTTAGCCATTGTTCTGTAAACTTTTACCCACATTCATGGTACAAAATGATAATTAGCCAAATTAAAGTAATAATTTCACCTGTTTTACTTTCAATGATATGATTAAATGATTAGTTGAAAGAAACATATTAAAAAAGCCTTTCTGATTTTCAGGATGGGACTTATTGAAAATAATTCCTCAAAGATTCAATTGCAGATAAATGAAATGAAACAAGTCAGGGCAAAGTATGACACAAAAGAAGAACAATATTGTAGTTTCTGCAAAGATCCTTTAAAACCTATTCCAGGTACAGTATTTTGTTTAAAATATTTGTGAGAAATTCCAGTTGTTTCCTTAGCATGTGGAATCTTCCCAGACCAGGGATCAAACCTGTGTCCCCTACATTACCTAGCAGATTCTTAACCATTGGACCACCAGCAAAATGCCTTCATTAAGTCTTCAGTGATGATTTGTTTAAAACTTCCAGTCATTTAGAAATGTATGCTAATGTTCAGTAATCTACAAGTTCATACTGCCATCTCTTAATTATTTCTTAACATAGTCAACCATCTGACCTATTTTATTAATACTAAGACTTGCTCTTTGAGCACAAGCATCCCACACACAGCTTGTCTTGTTGGATTTGTTCCCTTTCCCTTAGGCATGACTCTCCAAGAATCTGTCAGTTTAGATGCTCTCACTAAATACTTGAAACATCTTGAAGGTAAATATGCAGAAACTGAAGAACTTATGTCCAAAAAATATGTACCTATTCAGAGGAAGGCAGATTTAGATGAGGAAATGACTGTGGTATTAGAACGGCGAGATTCAACTGAAAATCTGAACAATGAATTACAGTTTAGGTATGAAAGTTGCATCTATGTTTTAAAAGTTTGAAGCTTTTATTTGTGTTGATTTTAATATTCCACTATTTGATTTTAGGTTTAGTATGTCATTAACGTTTTTTTTATCTTTATAGTCATCAAAGACTGCAGGTTATTTCACAAGCACTTACTTTGTGGGTAAAATCTGATATGAGCAGATCATTTCAAGACATCGTGAAGAACATTCAGAAAAGTAAAGATTTACACGGTAGATGATCTGTATTTTTTAAGTATCATATATAATGGAAAACATTTTGTTTCCCCTTGAAAACTAAAGAATGGGGATTTTCCTAGGCTGAGTTTTAAAAATGTAAAAATGTACTTACTTTTGTTAAGGCTCTGTTACACTATGGGCTTCTTCCTTCAGCAGTTGGCAGATAATCTGTAAAGAGTAAACTTGGTTAGCCAGGGAGAGAATACCTGAAAATGTACCTGAAAATAAGGAAGCAAGAGATGGGGAGGCCATTCAGTTTAGGAAGAGGTTGGTACTATTAGAACTATAGCATTAGATTGTTGGTATTAAACATTTATGTTTGTTGTTTTTATTGATTGATAACCTTAAATATCACCTGATGATGCTGTTAATATTTACAGATAAACAAGGCATTGTTGAAGAACTACTTGAAGAAGACCCAAGCAAGGCAAAAGAAGCTGAAATTTTGCTGTACTTCATTGAAAGGCAAATATTTTAAAAGCTTTGATCTTCCTTAAGCTATTATAGCATTTATTTAATACTTGCTTAAATGCTTACTCAATATTTAGCATTTTTAGCATCTTTTTGAGCTGTAGTCTCTAGCTTTTGTATTTTTTAAATGCTACTCTAGTAGACAAATTAGAAAATAAACTAGAATTTTTAGAATAGAGATTCTTTATGAAAATAAATACCAAATTGATGGTCTCAGAGATTTTATGGAAGATATAGCTGGACTGTAGTGTTGTTTTATTTATATTTTTCTTGTATTCCCTAACCATTGACCTGATCTTACAAAATGTTTTTGAGAACGTCTTCTTTTACTTTTTTATTTATTTTTGCCTGTGTTAGTTAGGTGTTTGTTGCTGTGTGTGGGCTTTCTCTAATTGCAGAGGGCTGGTGTTACTCTTCGTTGTGGTGCATGGGCTTCTCATTCCCATGGCTTCTCTTGTTGTGCAGCACAGGCTTTAGGGCACTTGGGCTTTGAGCACTGGCACTTCAGCAGTTGTGGTATGTTGGCCCAGGTGGCCCTCGACATGTTTGATCCTCCTAGATCAGGGATCGAACTCATGTCCCCTACATTGGTAGGTGGATTCTTAACCAGTGGACCACCAGGGAAGCCCAGGAACATCTTGAATCAGATTATCCAAGCCAATTTAGTCCTTCTTTTCCTCATTTGTATCCTATGATGTATTAGGAAGGCATATTTCTCTCTAATATGTATTAAATTATTATATAGTGTATAGTAAAGGCTTAAAGAGATCTGACTTTATTCTTTTTTTTTTTTAATTTTTAAATTGGAGGATAATTGCTTTACAATGTTGGGTTGGTTTCTGCTATAAAACAACGTGAATCAGCCATAAATATATATTTGTCCCTTCCCTCTTGAACCTCCTTCCCACCCCCATAAGACTTTATTCTTTAAGAGGTTAATTCATAGACTATGAGGCCAATCTGTAATGAACATACGTAATATTCCTAGTCTTCTATGTTAAACAGTTTTCTCTTGTTGATTTGCTTGTTGATATGATATAAAGAAGGGGTAAAGATCGTTTTGCGGAGAAGGCAATGGCACCCCACTCCAGTATTCTTGCATGGAAAATCCCATGGACGGAGGAGCCTGGTGGGCTGCAGTCCATGGGGTCGCTAAGAGTCGGACACGACTGAGCAACTTCACTTTCACTTTTCACTTTCATGCACTGGAGAAGGAAATGGCAACCCACTCCAGTGTTCTTGCCTGGAGAATCCCAGGGACGGCAGAGCCTGGTGGGCTGGCGTCTATGGGGTCACACAGAGTCGGACACGACTAAAGTGACTTAGCAGTAGCAAAGATCGTTTTGAGGGGACCCAAAGCCTGGATTGTTTCCTCATACTCTATGCTTCTCTACCAGCTTCAGATATGAGAGAAAAACCCTGAGGATAAAAGTTTTATGTATTTTGCTTAATATTATTTCAGTGTTTTTCCTTCTCTGAGGTTCCACATTCATTTGCAGCACTCTTTAAATCCTTTTTGGCATAGTTTTATTAATAGTGAGGTAAGGGTTGGGCTGGAGACATTTTGCCCTAGGAAGAGGAGTAGAAGCTGAAGTTATCTGGACTATTATCTTTTCTTCTTTCATTTAGTCTCACATTCAGTTGGGAGTCTGGTTACTGGTGGAACAACTTATGCTTCTGAATACCAAGGACTCCTCTTGATTTTCAGCTTTGGCAGCCTTTGAGTTCAATTAATATTTACACTACATTGAGCCTCTAAGCAGATTGTCCTTCTTTCCCTTGGTTCCCCTTTTCTTCTGGAGATGATATGAGAGAAAAAAAAAATCTGAGCTCATTATAAATTCAGTGAAGTTCTTTCCATTTCCTATGGATTGTTCTAAGTACTGAAGAATAAGGTACATAATCAGGTTCAAGTCACCTAGCAGGTGAGAATCTTCTTCTGAAGCTACAAAAAATAATATTAGGGAAGGGAGTGAAAGAATATTTTAGAGATTGAATGGATCTAGTTATAGTTTATTAGAGGTGTTGTTTGTATTACTGTACTACTATGTTTAAACGTATTAGACATTTCTAATCAGTTTTCTTTACTTTTTTTGTATACTGTTATATAATGAAATGCAATGACTGTAGGTTCAATGAATTAATCTCACTTGGGGAATATGAAAAGGCAGTTTATTTTGCAGTGAATGGTCCTAGAAGAATTCTTCAAAACATTGGGACAGTAAACAAATTTAAGGGTAAGCATTTCTCTCTGAATCTTATATGTGTATGCTAATTATACTTTTTTTTTCCCCGATAGAATGGGATGAATATTGAACTGGAAAATAAGATGCAGGCTCCAGCCCTATATCTATCATTTACTCAGTTTCCTTACCTATAAGATTAAGGAGTTTGGTTAGGTTTTCCAAATTAAGTTATGAAATATTTCAAGTGTACAGAAAAGTATGAATAACAGCAAAGATTGAGGGCAAGAGGAGAAGGGGGCAACAGAGGATGAGACAGTTGGATGGCATCGCTAACTCAATGGATATGAGTTTGAGCAAACTCTGGGGAATAGTGAAGGACAGGGAAGCCTGGCGTGCTGCAATTCATGGGGTCACAAAGAATCAGAAACAGCTTAGCGACTGAACAATAACAATTCACTACCAAGCTTAAAAATGTGAATATTTTGTCAGGTTTGCTCCACTTCCTTTAAAAGCAGCTTTGTTGTAGCGAGTCAACATACATACAATAAACTGTGCATTGTTAAAGTATAGAGTGTGTTAGGTTTTGACATATGTATCCTCCAAAAGTTCCCTCTTTGTCCTCAGTGATCCCTCTCTAAATCAAATCCCTTAACGATTATACAGTGGAAGTGACAAATAGATTCAAGGGATTAGATCTGATAGAGTGCCTGAAGAGCTATAGACGGAGGTTCGTGACATTGTACAGGAGGCAGTGATCAAGACCATCCCCAAGAAAAAGAAGTGCACAAAGGCAAAATGGTTGTCTGAGGCTTTACAAATAGCTGAGAAGACAAGAAGCTAAAGGCAAAGGAGAAAAGGAAAGGTATATCCATGAATGCAGAGTTCCAAAGAGTAGCAAGGAGAGATAAGAAAACATTTCTCAGTGATCAGTGCAAAGAAATAGAGGAAAACAGTAGAGTGGGAAAGACTAGAGATCTCTTCAAGAAAATTAGAGATACCAAGGGAATGTTTCATGCAAAGATGAGCACAATAAAGGACAGAAATGTTATGGACCTAACAGAAGCAGAAGATATTAAGAAGAGGTGGCAAGAATACACAGAAGAACTATACAAAAGAGATATTCATGACCCAGATAACCACGATGGTGTGATCACTCACCTAGAGCCAGACATTCTAGAATGTGAAGTCAAGTGGAGCTTAGGAAGCTTCACTACAAACAAAGCTAGTGGAGGTTATGGAATCCTAGTTGAGCTATTTCAAATCCTATAAGATGATGGTGTGAAAGTACTGCACTTAGTATGCCATAAAATTTGGAAAACTCAACAGTGGCCACAGGACTGGAAAAAGTCAGTTTTCATTCCAGTCTCTAAGAAAGGCAATGCTAGAGAATGTTCAAACTACTGCACAATTGCACTCATCTTACACGCTAGCAAATTAATGCTCAAAATTCTCCAAGCCAGGCTTTAACAGTACGTGAAATGTGAACTTCCAGATGTTCCAGCTGGATTTAGAAAAGGCAGAGGAACCAGAGATCAAATTCCCAATATCCATTGGATCATCAAAAAAGCAAGAAAGTTCAAGAAAAACACCTACTTCTGCTTTATTGACTACGCCAAAACCTTTGACTTTGTGGATCACAACAAACTGTGGAAAATTCTGAAAGAGATGGGAATACCAGACCACCCGACCTGCCTCCTGAGAAATCTGTATGCAGGTCAAGAAGCAACAGGTAGAACTGGACATAGAACAACAGACTAGTTCCAAATTGAGAAAGGGGTAGGTCAAGGCAGTATACTGTCACCGTGCTTATTTGACTTATATGCAGAGTACATCGTGGGAAATGCCGGGCTGGATGAAGCACAAGCTGGAAACAAGATTGCCGGGAGAAATATCAATAACCTCAGATATGCAGCTGACACTACCCTTATGGCAGAAAGTGAAGAAGAACTAAAGAGCCTCTTGATGAAAGAGGAGAATGAAAAATCTGGCTTAATACTCAACATTCGAAAAATTAAGATCATGGCATCCAGTACCATCACTTCATGGCATACAGAAAGCTAAGCATTGAAGAAATGAACTGTAATGTTGGAGAAGACTCTTGAGAGTCCCTTGGACTGCAAGGAGATCCAACTGGTCCATCCTAAAGGAAATCAGTCCTGAATATTCATTGGAAGGTCTGATGCTGAAGCTGAAACTCCAATACTTTGGCCACCTGTTGCCCAAAACTGACTAATTGGAAAAAACCCTGATGCTGGGAAAGATTGAAGGTGGGAGGAGAAGGGACAACAGAGGATGAGATGGTTGGATGGCATCACCAACTGAATGGACATGAGTTTGAGCATGCTCCAGGAGTTCGTGAAGGACAGGGAAGCCTGGTATTCTGCAGTCCATGGGGTTCAAAGAGTTGCACATGACTGAGTGACTGAACTGAACTGATCCCTCTTTCCCACTACTCCCCTTCCTGCCACTGGTCTCCCTCACATGGCTTCTCTCCAGCCCCCAGGCAACTACTTATCTGCTGTCAATCACCAAAGATTAGTTTTCATTTACTAGAATTTCATATAAATGAATTATAATGTAGGTATCCTTTTTTTTTTTTTAATCTACTAAACCCCAAACAGGAACTGCTTATCTAACTGGAATAACCAGTCTTGGTTCAATTCTTTATAAGAGACTTCTAATATTCCTAGAAATAAGTTGTTTTAATGATCAATTTTAAAATTACTTGTTACACAGTATACCACAAACCATAATCTGAAATCACAGAGCAACATAAAAATAAAGACTGAAAAACAAAAAAAAAACAAAACCAAAAAGTATAAGTGTAAAATTCTTTTGTTTATTTTTTCAGAAACAGTGATAAAATTAATTTCTGTTGTTTTTTTAAAGGCACCCAGTATGTGGTGATTTGTTACAGGAACTCTAGGGAACTAATACAGTGTATGTATGTGCAGTGTATGGGGGTGCATATAGCTTCCACAAATGCTTCCAGAGATGTTCATCTTGCTCTTTTCACTCCACACTTGGGACCTTTCCTGCCATACTACATAAGTATGCAGTTATCTTTGGAGATGACTAATGTAATAGTATTCATGCACTCTCCAAATTCAGCTGAAAATAGAGGCTACTAGTTTACTGTTCCCTTGGGCAGGAGAAATTGTCTTGAAATTATTGACAGCCTTTTTAGGGTTGTGGTCCACTATTGTTTTTCTCCACTTTTGCCCTATTCTATAAGACAGCCAAATGCACTACAATAAATTTAGTAGATATGCTTTTTTGACTGATTTCTTGCACTGAGCATAATTATTTTGGAATTCATCCATGTTGTTGCATCTATCAATAATTTATTCTTTTTCATTGCTGAGTAGCGTTCTATTCTGTGAATAGAAATGCTTTATCAGATATTTTCTACCAATTTGTGGCTTGTCTTTTCATTTTCTTAACAGTGTCTTTCTAAGAGTAGAAGTCATTCATTATGTTGAAATCTAATTTATGATTTTTTTTATAGATTGAGAATTTAGTATAGTAACTAAGAAATCTATGTCTACTCTGCAGAGATTTTTCTTCTATTTTTTCCCCTAAGGATTTTATAGTTTTAGGTTTACAGTTAGGTCTGTGATCCAGTTTGGGTTAATTGTTATATATGATGTGAGATATGGGTAAAGGTTTTTTTTTTTTCAAAGTTTATTTTTGCTGATAGCTATCTAGATATTCCAGGATAATTTATTTAAAAAGACTTTCTCCACTCATTTACCTTTGTACCTTTGTGACAATAAACTGATTGTCTATTCTGTTCATTGATCTGTTTATCTTGAAGCTTGTACTACATGGTCTTGATTAATGTAACTTTATAGTAAGTCTTGAAATTAGATTCTGTTAGTCTTCAAACTCTGTTCTTCTTTATCAAATTTGGTTTGGCTATTTTAGGTCTTTTACATTTCTGTTTAAATTTTTGAAGTCAGCTTGTAAATTTCTTAGAAGGAAAAAAGACCTACTAGGAATTGCATTGAATCTATAATACAACATGGGGAGAATAGACAGTGAACAGTACTGAATTTTATGACCCAGTGAACCCATAAACGTGGTCTATCTCTTCATTTTTGTTTTTAGGGTTTTAAAAAAATTTAGCAGTGTTTTATAAGTTATAGTGTTCTGTTTTTTTGTTTTTAACATTGAAATGTTTGATTTATACTCAGAAGTTTTGAGACATCTTGCAAGTAACCAGGAACTCTTTCTTCGGATGTGCTTTCAACTTAGTATAAGTTAAAAGTGATAAAAATTTTTAAGAGATATTGGTATAGTCCTGAGTTTTTTTCTCTTCTCCCTTTGTCTTGGTCTACTCAAATTATGGATTGCAAGTTTCAGTAAAAATCAGTGCTTGCAATTAATGCTTAAATAGTATAATTACCAGTGAAATTGAAAAACAGCCAACTTTTATTCATTTACTAGGTATGTGGATCTTACTCTAAGAAATTCACCAAAACTAGATTGGTGATAACTTACTGAGTGTTTCGTAGAATCACAAAATAATAAGTAAGACATTAAGTGAGATCCTAGTTCCCTGACCAGGGATTGAACCTGGGCCCACAGCAGTGAAAGCACTAAGACCTAACCACTGGACCACCAGGGAATTCCCATCTTTCACCTCCTTCTGGAGGCTCTGAATAGATTTCCATTCCATGCTGCTCTCATAACTTTTAAGTCAGCAATCTTTGGCATTTCTTGACTTGTAGACCCATCTCTCTAATCTCTGCCTTGGTTTTCACATAGCATATGCTATTTAGTCATTGTTGTTGTTCAGTTGCTAAGTCATATCCAACTCTTTGCAACCCCATGGACTGCAGCACAACTGACTTCCCTGTCCATTATCCAAAATATAAGGTTTAATCCACAAGCATTAGTTAAAAATTACAAATGTTAATATATAACTTTGGATTAAAATTTTTAGAAAATGATATGAGATGAAAATAAGAATGTGAAGTAAGAAAAAGTAAATTATTACTTGACTGAAAACCTTTTCTTCTCTTTGTAGCTATTGGAAAAATTAGAGGAAAACCTTCCCCATTACTCTTATTTTTTGAGGCTGTCTTTAGCATAAGTCATGCTTTTAGACATCCTGTTGATGCAGTGCTAACTCTGGAAGGAATCAAGTGTGGATTGTCTGAAAAACGTTTAGATTTAGTCATCAACTGGGTCACCCAAGAAAAGTAAGCAAAGTTATGCTTTTAACTTAATTTTGAAATTTGCTTGATAAAGCATTTATCAAGCATTTGCTTGATAAAACATAAAAAGTTCTCAAAATTTTAATGGTTTTCTTGTCAGTACATTATTTGAGCATTTATTTCAGATCTCTATTGCAATTTATCCAAACGTATTTACTAAGCATTCATGGATGAAGTAATAAGGCCTAGTCACAGTGAGCTCAGGTCAGGAGTTGCCTCAAGGCAATTGACAAGATGATTTGTGACCAGTTATTGGTGCATGGAAGTTGATCAGTAAGAATAGAAAAGGGTGATCAGTATCATGCTGCTCAGAGGGATAACTTTATTTCAGACAGGCTATGGATACACGTAAAGGATAAGCCCAGGAGAAAACTTAAAAGCAGGAGGGACGTGAACCAAGGTAACATTTAAAAGAACGTACAAACCAGCAAGCACAGGCAGGAGGTGGCTTCTTGGAGTTGAGTCTTGGCACAAATTGGCAGACTTGTACCAGGGTTGCCTTGGATTGGGTTCCCTGGAACCAAGGCCTAAGACGGGAATTTGGGTGTTCATGAAGGATGGCTTCTCAGGAAAAACCTGTAAGGGACTGAGTGAAGCAGAATAGGGAAATGGAAAGAGCCAAGCAAGGATGTGACCTCAGGTAAGTATTGACCTTATCTACAGAGGGATGCCTCTGAAGCATAAAGCACATCACAGAGCTGTTCCCACTTGACGGAAGGGGCCAGGCTTCCATGCTTCTCCATCAGTTAGTCAAGGGCTGTGGGCTGCCTGGATAGGGTAGGAATACATAACTTTCTGGGCATGGTGGCTCCCATTAGCCCTGGGTAATCCCTTATGGAAGACAAGCACCTGTGAGCCACTGGGAGCCAATACCTAGAGCAGCTGGGGAAGGGTATGCTGACTCAGTAAGGAGGATTTGGTGCAGGACATCAAAACAGCATCTGCCTTAGTCAACCATTTGCATAATACAGATCTCTCTGCTTTTCACATTAAGTTCACTCCATCCAGGCACAGCTCCTCTAGGATTCTGTGGTCATAATTCTCAGGGAAACTTATAAGAGGAAGATGAGCAGGATAAATTATAGCCCTTGTTACTAAGTCCTATGACCAGTGCATTTTCTTGGCAAAACTCTATTAGTCTTTGCCCTGCTTCATTCCGCATTCCAAAGCCAGATTTGCCTGTTACTCCAGGTGTTTCTTGACTTCCTACTTTAGCATTCCAGTCCCCTATAATGAAAAGGACATCTTTTTTGGGTGTTAGTTCTAAAAGATCTTGTAGGTCTTCATAAAACCGTTCAACTTCAGCTTCTTCAGCGTTACTGGTTGGGGCATAGACTTGGATAACTGTGATATTGAATGGTTTGCCTTGGAAACGAACAGAGATCATTCTGTCGTTTTTGAGATTGCATCCAAGTACTGCATTTCGGACTCTTTTGTTGACCATGATGGCTACTCCATTTCTTCTGAGGGATTCCTGCCCGCAGTAGTAGATATAATGGTCATCTGAGTTAAATTCACCCATTCCAGTCCATTTTAGTTCGCTGATTCCTAGAATGTCNGTCGTTTTTGAGATTGCATCCAAGTACTGCATTTCGGACTCTTTTGTTGACCATGATGGCTACTCCATTTCTTCTGAGGGATTCCTGTCCTCAGTAGTAGATATAATGATCATCTGAGTTAAATTCACCCATTCCAGTCCATTTTAGTTCGCTGATTCCTAGAATGTCAACGTTCACCCTTGTCATCTCTTGTTTGATCACTTCCAATTTGCCTTGATTCATGGACCTGACATTCCAGGTTCCTATGCAGTATGTATTTGAAATATAGAAAAGGAAATATAGTAATTTTTGATGTTAGCAATACTAGACTTTTTGAGTTAATGAATTTTCTCTTTTGTTATAGACCACTGTACTTTGTTATAAATCACTGTGTCCTTGCTATGTAAAAATGTAACTTTATCACTATGTTAAGACTAAACAGATTTTAAGGGGAATATTGGTGAAAGAATTTTCATTTGTTGGGCTGATGCTGCTAAATCTCCATATTCCCTGCTCTTATAATGAATCTAACTAGCTTATAGGAGAAATAAGTATTAACCTTTAAGATTAATCATGTTAAACTTGGGTTAAATAAATTCCTTTCTTGATTGTAACTCACTTCACCCTCACCCTATAGGAATGCAACTTTATTTGGAGGGTGGTGCCTGGTTTAAGAAAAAACATCCTTGGAAAAAATAAGTTTTTTGGTTATCAGAAAGAAAGGATCATAAAATGTCAGCAGGTCTCATGGCCAAAAGATGATGTAAAACCCCTAAGACCTTTTTTTTAATGTAAAGCACCTGATTTTGATAAAGGTCAGGACTGCTGACCCCCGCATGACTCTGTATTCATCCCTATATGTAACAAAAGGTATATAAGAAAACCTGAAAAATAAAGAAATGGGATCAGTTCCTGGAAAGACGGACTCCCCCATGTCATTCTTTCTTGCTCCCCGTTTTTCTGGCTGAATTCCCATCTGGAGCATGGATGCTATTCCACATAAACCAAGTTATTCAGCCTCTTTTTCTCCACTAATTTTCCTACTACACTATCCGTTTCTAATGTCTCTCTATACCTGTAATTAAATATGCATTTTTCCAAGGACGCCGACTCCATCCCCACCTTTGAATCACCCTGGATCCACCAGGGCTGGACCCTGGCAGAATATTGATGTGATTTTGATAAGCCTTTCTCTTCTAGGTTTATGACTAACCTCTCTATTCAAAACTTTATGTACTCTCCCTCCCTAAGACTGAGAATTATCAAAGAAAAGGAGGCTTGAAGTCGCTCAGTCATTTCTGACTCTTTGCAACCCCATGGACTGTAGTCTACCAGGCTCCTCCATCCATGGGATTCTCCAGGCAAGAATACAGGAGTGGGTTGCCATTTCCTTCTCCAGGGGATCTTCCTGACCCAGGGATCGAACATGGGTCTGCCACACTGCAGGCAGATGCTTTAACCTCTGAGCCACCAGGGAAGCCGGATTTTGATAACAGGGAATTCTAATGGAAAGTTACTCTTTTGCTCCTCACCAAATTTGTGACCCCAGTGTTCAGGATGGAAACAATTGTTTAATGAAATTGTCAGAGTATAAATACTCATGATGTGTAACACTGCTGCTTTGAATTTACTACTTAAAGTGAAAGTCGCTCAGTCGTGTCCAACACTATATAGTCCATGGAATTCTCCAGGCCAGAATACTGGAGTGGGTAGCATTTCCCTTCTCCAGGGGATCTTCCCAACCCAGGTCTCCCACATTGCAGGTGGGTTCTTTACCATTTGAGACACAAGAGAAGCCCTTACTACTTAAAGCACATGTGCAATTTTTGTGTGACAATTGAATATAAATGGCAAAATGTATGGTCTATAAAGCATTTCTTTTATTAACATACCTGTGAGCCTGTTCATAATATCTGATTAGTTTTCCTCCAACTTGGAGAACTAGACAAAAAAGAGGTCTAACACCGAGGGCCATGAATGGACCCAGAGCAGGCAAGTGAGTCATTCTGGCAATGCTGGAAAAATATGTTGATTTTCAATGCTTTCTATGGAAAGGTTAGAAATTAAAAGGGGGAAATGATGAAGAAAATGTTCATATATTGTAGTGTGGGGAAATTCTGGCTTATAGATGATTTAAATTGAACTTTAGGTAACCAAAACACCCCGATTGTGGCCTATTAAACATATACTATGCCAAACCCTTTGACTGCGTGGATCACAATAAACTGTGGAAAATTCTGAAAGAGATGGGAATACCAGACCACCTGACCTGCCTCTTGAGAAACCTATATGCAGGTCAGGAAGCAACAGTTAGAACTGGACATGGAAGAACAGACTGGTTCCAAATAGGAAAAGGAGTACGTCAAGGCTGTATATTGTCACCCTGCTTATTTAACTTATATGCAGAGTACATCATGAGAAACGCTGGGCTGGAAGAAGCACAAGCTGGAATCAAGATTGCCAGGAGAAGTTTCAATCACCTCAGATATGCAGATGACACCACTCTTATGGCAGAAAGTGAAGAGGAACTAAAAAAGATGGCTGGATGGCATCATGGACTCGATGGACATGAGTCTGAGTGAACTCCGAGAGATAGTGATGAACAGGGAGGCCTAGCGTGCTGCAGTTCATGGGGTCGCAAAGAGTCGGACACGACTGAGTGACTGGACTGAACTGAAACGTATATTGTACATCTGCTTTAACCATTAAAGAAAAAAGTACATTCAGAGTAGAATAAAAAGGTATATTTTGACTATTATCCTCATGATAATATGTCCACTAATTTTGTTTGTCTAGTCCAGGTACTATGACAAAGTAATCAAAAACAGAGGTAATGCTGAAAAAGAATACAAAATGTTGATGCTAAGTTTGGAGCTCAAGATTATTTCCAACTCTGTGTCTATTTCATAACTTAGGTAGGACTATGACCCCCTTCATAGCAAGTAGCCAAGAGTCACTATTTACCCATTCCCTCAAAGAGCTGGCAAAATTGGAACAGAAATGGAACTAAAACCAAGTTTCTCTTCTAAGTTTATGACTAACCTCTCTATTCAAAACTTTATTTACTCTCCCTCCTCAAGACTGAGAATTATCAAAGAAAAGGAGTCTTGAAATGAAGCAGGATCTTATGGTCCCTACCTCTTTCCCCTATGTCCTCAGTTGGTCTTTTGTCTGTGAAAAAATTTTAGCCAATGGCTAAATTTAATCAAAGAAATGAGAAAATGTAAAAACAAGGGAAAACAGTCAAAGGAGACCAAATAATATAGTTTCATCATTAAGCAGGCTCAGACGGTAAAGCGTCTGCCTACAATGCGGGAGACCTGGGTTCAATCCCTGGGTTGGGAAGATCTCCTGGAGAAGGAAATGGCAACCCACTCCAGTATTCTTGCCTGGAGAATCCCATGGGTGGAGGAGCCTGGTAGGCTACAGTTCATGGGATCGCAAAGAGTCGGACATGACTGAGCGACTTCACTCACTCACTCATCATTAAGCATAGTCAGGACCTTTAATTCCTTGTCAAAGACTATAGATAATATCCTGAACCATATCCTGTGAGGTGTCTTATAGATACTGAAACCCTACGAAGTGAAAGAAGTTAACTATATTATCACCTGAATATAGCTGTGAAATAAAAAGCCACAATTCTAAGAACTGGCCTCAAGGAAATGGGAATAAACTGATCTGAAACTGAAGGTTAACTATACTTAAAACAATCAAGATAATGCTAATCAGACCACTGATGATCAATTTCAAACTGACTGTCAGCACCAACTGTGCTGTTTCTGCACATAGTCCATTCCTCTATCTATAAAAACCCTTGCCCACTGTTTGTCAGTTAGAGGGAATCCATCTTTGGACAGGAATGTCCCCTCTCCTCTCTCCTCCCTGCTACTAGGATCCAAAATGAAGCAAACTTTCCTTTCCACCATCCTGGCTTCTTTATTGGCTTCTGATGGTGAGCAGCTAGATCCTGGTTTTGGTTATATTTTCTCTCTAAACTCACAGTAGCAAGTTCATCTTGATTCTTGAGTAATCACTTCTATCTGCTTCCAGATCATAAATACATTATGATCTATCTGGGAAAGAGTTGAGGAGATTATTTAATTATGAAGGTCACTTTCAGGCCACACAAGACTAAAATACTTTGTAAAAGTTTTATGAAAGGGAATGGCAGTCTTGCAAAATCTCACATCTGATTCCAGTAATGTGAAATGGACAACATACAACTCAGGGCAGTGATTGAAATTTACTGGACCTGTCACCATAGGGAATTTTGGCCAAGTTTTGGTGGCTAAATTAAATGATACTTCCATGAAGTTTTTTTTTTTTTTTTTATAATAGTGTACTGCAAAAAGGTTGAAGTGGAAAGAAGATGGAGACACAGTCATGAGAAGGAGAAAAAACACATCAGCCACTTTGCTGAGTTCTTTCCCCATATGCATGTACAGTGTGTAGAAATGCCAACTGTCAGTAACCCAGAGGAGCAATGCATGCAATAAAGATGGCCTTAGAAGAATTTTTCAGGGGCCTATGGCGATGGAATTCCTGAAGAAAGTATAATAAATGAGTCTCAGGACAGCATACCTGTTCCACATCAGTGACCATGAGGCTAAGTTTGGATACTACACTTGCCAAGACTTTCTGCTTTCTCTACATGAAACATCTAGATGTATATTTCTTTCTCTGTTTGAGTTAATTTTGTTTAACTCTATGATCCTGTGTTTGTGCGCTGCTTGAAATTATTAGTTTGTTAGACTTATCCACCTCTGTATTTTCAGTGCCTGGCACATAGGAGATGTGATGATTAACTTTATGCATCCATTTGGTCAAACTGTGCTGTCCATGGTCTAGATGTTACTATGAAGGTATTTTAACTAGGATTAGTATTTAAATCAGCAGACTTTGAATCAAGCAGATTACTCTTCATTTTGTGGATGGGCTCATCCAATCAGCAAAAAGCCTTGTGAAAAAAGACTAAGATTCCCTGAAAAGGAAAGAATTCTGCCTCCAAATTCAAGACTGCAACATTAGATCTTACCCAGCTTCCAGTCTTCTGGCTTGTCCTGCAGATTTCAGGCTTGTTAGCCTACATAATCACAGAGCCAATTCCTTATAATAAATTTCTCTCTGTTTCTTTCCCTTTGTGCTTCTCTCTGTCTCTTTCTCTATCTCACTGTCTCTGTGTATAGCTACCTCTCTCTTTCTTTCACAATGAAAGATAAACCCCTAGGTCAATAGGTGTCCAATATGCTACTGGAGAAGAGCAGAGAAATAGCTTGAGAAGGAATGAAGAGGCTGAGCCAAAGCAAAAACAACACCCAGTTGCGGATGTGTCTGGTGGTGAAAATAGAGCACAACACTGTAAACAATATTGCATAGGAACCTGGAATGGGAGGTCCAGGAAGTGGCCAAACAGGAGATGGCAAGAGTGAATACTGACATTTTAGGAATCAGTGAACTAAAATGGACATGAATGGCGCATTTAATTCAGATGACAATTATATCTACTATTGTGGGCAAGAAGCTCTTAGAAGAAATGGAGTAGCCCTCATAGTCAACTGAAGAGTCCAAAATGCAGTACTTGGGTGCAATCGCAAAACAACATAATGGTTTCTGTTCGTTTCCAAGACAAACCATTCAATATCACAGTAATCCAAGTCTATGCCTTAACCACTAATGCTGAAGAAGCTGATGTTGAAGTCCTGTGAACACTTAAAAGATCTTCTAGAACTAACACACAAAAAGGTGTCCTTTTCATCATACAGGACTGGAATACAAAAGTAGGAAGTCAAGAGATACCTGGAGTAACAGGCAAGTTTGACCTTGGAATACAAAATGAGACAAGGCAAAGACTAACATAGTTTTGCCAGGAGAATACACAGGTCCTCCAACAACACAAGAGAAGACTCTGCACATGAACATCACCAGATGGCCAATACAGAAATCAGATTGATTATATTCTTTGCAGCTGAAGATAGAGAAGCTCTATATAGTTAGCAAAAATTGTGGCTTAGATAAAATTCAGACTTAAACTGAAGAAACTAGGGGAAACCAATAGGCCACTAAGGTATGACCTAGGTCAAATCACTTATGATTATATAGTGGAAGTGAAAATAGATTCAAGGGATTAGACCTGACAGAGTGCCTGAAGAAATGTGGACAGAAGTTCACGACATTGTACGGGAGGCAGTGCTCAAACCATTTCCAAGAAGAAGAAAGACAAAATGATTGTCTGAGGAGGTGGCAAAGGAGAACAGGAAAGGCATGCTCACCTGAATGCAAAGTTCCAGAGAAGAGCAAAGAGAGATAAGAAACCCCCCTAAGTGAACGAGGCAAAGAATTAGAGGGAAAATACAGAATGAGAAAGACTAGAGATCTCTTCAAGAAAATTAGAGCTACCAAGGGAAATTTTCCTGCAAAGATGGGTACAATAAAAGACAGAAACAGTATGGGTCTAACAGAGGCAGATGATTTTAAGAAGAGGTGGCAAAAATACACAAGAAAAACTACATATATATATATATATATATATATATATATAATCTTAGTGATCTGGATAGCCACAATGTGTGATCACTCACTTAGAGCTAGACCTTCTGGAGTGTGAAGTCAAGTGGGCCTTAGGAAGCATCACTAAGAACAAAACTAGGGACGGTTATGGAATTTCAGTTGAGCTACTTCAAATTCTAAAAGATGATGCAGTTAAAGTACTGCACTCAATATGTCAGCAAATTTGGAACACTCAGCAGTGGCCACAGGACTGGAAAAGGTCAGCTTTCATTCCAATCCCAAAGAAGGGTAATNTATTTCAAATTCTAAAAGATGATGCAGCTAAAGTACTGCACTCAATATGTCAGCAAATTTGGAACACTCAGCAGTGGCCACAGGACTGGAAAAGCTCAGTTTTCATTCCAATCCCAAAGAAGGGTAATTCCAAAGAATGTTCAAACTACCGGGCAATTGTACTCATTTCACATGCCAGCAAGGTCATGCTCAGAATCCTTCAAGCTAGGCTTCAACAGTACATGAACTAAGAACTTCCAGATACACAAGTTAGATTTAGAAAAGGCAGGGGAACCAGAGATCAAGTTGCCAACATCAATTGGATCATGGAAAAAGCTGGAGAATTCCAGAAAAACATCAACTTCTGCTTCACTGACTATGCTAAAACCTTTGTGTCTGTGGTTCACAACAAACTGTGGAAAATTCTTAAAGATATGGGATGTCAGGCCACCTTACCTGCCTCCTGAAAAACCTGTATGCAGGTCAAGAAGCAGCAATTAGAACCGGACATGGAACAATGGACTGATTCCAACTTGGGAAAGGAGTACGTTAAGGCTGTATATTGTCACCCTGCTTATTTAACTTATATGCAAAGTACATCATGCAAAGTGCTGGGATGGATGAAGCACAAGCTGGAATCAACATTTCAGGGAGAAATATCAATAACCCCAGACAAGCAGATGACACTACCCTAAAGGGAGAAAGTGAAGAAGAATTAAAGAGCCTCTTGATAAATGTGATAAAGGTGAAAGAGGAGAGTGAAAAAACTGGCTTAAAACTCAACATTCAAAAATTGAAGATAATGGCATCTTGTCCCATCAATCATGGAAAATAGATGGGGAAACAATGGAAACAGTGACAGAATTTATATTCTTGGGCTCCAAAATCACTGCAGCTGTTGACTGTATCCCTGAAATTAAAAGATGTTTACTCTTTGGAAGAAAATCTATGACAAACCTAGACAGAGTTTTAAAAAGCAGAGACATTACATTTCTGACAAAGGTCCATATAGTCAATGACTATGGTTTTTCCAGTAGTCATGTACAGATGCCAGAGTTGGACAATAAGAAAGGCTGAGTGCCAAAGAATTGATGCCTTCTTACTCTGGTGCTGGAGAAGACTCTTGAGAGTCTCTTGAACAGTAAGGAGATCAAACCAGTTGATCCTAAAGGAAATCAACCTTGAATGTTCATTGGAAGGACTGATGCTGAAGCTAAAGCTTCAATATTTTGGCCACTGATGCAAAAAGCCAACTCATTGAAAAAGACCCTGATGCTGAGAAAGACTGAAGATAAGAGGGGAAGGGGAAAACAGAGGGTGAGATGGTTGGATGGCATCAGCAACTCAATGGACATAAGTTTGAGCATACTCCAGGAGATAGTGAAGAACAGGGAAGGCTGGTGTTCTGCAGTCCATGGGGTTGCAAAGAGTCATACACAACTAAGTGACTGAATGACAACAACAATAGATATCTACAAATAAGATACATTTATATTCTATTGTTTCCATTTTTGGGAAAACCCTGCTAACATAGATTGGGCTTTCAATAAATATTTTTGAGATGAATGAATAGGAGTGAGAGAGGGGATGTGGGACAGCCCTACTTTTTTTCAATGAGCATATTTTCCAGAAGTGTTGGGGCTGGATATTCCACAATAAGACATTATTTCATAATATTAATTACCTGAAGAACTCATAGATGTATACACTGTGCTTTCACAGATATTCAAAAAGTCATCAGCGGATTAAAACCTCTGTAAGAGACATGTGGGCTCTTTGTTTTGATAACTCAAAAATACTAAAGGAATTGATTTCTTCTAGGGCAGGATTGTCTTGTATCTTGGCAAGTAAGCCCACTACAGCTCCAGTAGACAAGCCTTTTAAGTGGAGCAGAGCCCTCCAAGACGTTGAGTATGTATTGTAAATAGGCGATTCCAGTTTAAAACTTTTTATCCAATATAAGAATAAACTAAAATAGAGAAACATTGCATGTACTTCGTTAAAAAAATATTATCCAAGGCATCTTGGTTTAATGAGTTGTTAAAGTTCTATGTATGTTGTAAATGCATGCTATGCAAATTTCCTATAATTTCTAACATGTTTAACCAAGTCATTTCTGCATTGTCAAACACAGTGCCCAAAGTCTTGTATTGCTGGGTTCATTAAACCATTCTCAAAAAAGAAGTAAATTAGAGATGAAAAACTGGTTTAGAAAGAAAGACTGCCTTTCAACCTTTGTTGAAAAAAAGAATTGTGTGATTTAGGAAGTTAAATAAGCCTCTATCTAAAGAAGATTATAGGATAGTTTAACGCTTACTCCTTGGAAGAAAAGTTATGTCCAACCTAGATAGTATTTTCAAAAGCAGAGACATTACTTTGCCGACTAAAAAGGTTGATATTTTATTATACTTTATCAATATTACAACCATCATTTTATTTCTATTTGTTTTCCATAGCTTAATCTATCCTTTATTGTCTTAGCTATGAGTCAGTAAACTATTTTTGTAAAGAAATATTTTAGGTTTTGTTGGCCTTATGGTCTCTGTGACAACTACTCAACAACAACTGCTAGAGATAATGTATAAACAGCTGGGCATGACTGTGTTCCAGTAAAAGCTTACTTACAAAAATAAGCAGTGAGCTGGGCTGGATTTGGCCTGTGGGCGGTTGTTTTCTGCCCCTTCTTCTAAACTTTGATATCACTTGAATTCTCTAAAGTAGGCTGTATCTTATTCAGTGAATCTGAGAGTTTAACTCACTTAAATTTACATATTTTCAAAAGTGATACCCTTGGACTTTATTTCCATCATTTTGTTTTATGACTTCCCCTTTTAGGGTATCCATATATTTTCCTTAGCTTTATGGACAGTTTTCTTTGCTTGTCTCTTCTCTGGCATTTAGAAAGTTGTGTATATTATTGTTTTTGTTGTTTGGTTTTATTGCTTAAAGTTTTCATATGTATTCTGACATGTTTCTATGTCCTAGTCATCAGGGCTGTTCAGAAATGTTCCAGTTCTTGGCTTTCCTGGAAAAACTTTTATTTAATGGTGATAGGATTGTATTTCTCTTATTTAAAGTTAGATGTGGCCACATGAAGTACTTTGGCCAATAATATGTGAATAGTGATGATGCGTCATTTTCAGGAGGTGCTAAAGAGTGAATGAACAAGTTACCATGTTTCTTTTTTCATGTCTCAACAATTTTGGATGTGTGAATAGAGATGCATCTTCTGTCTAGGTCCTTGATTGACTATGATATGTGGAGCCCTCCTGCTGACCTGCCACAAGTAGAAAGAAACATTTGTGATTCTGAACAATGAGACTTGGGGCCACAGCAAAATTGACATTATCCTGAGTGATGGAAAACCTAATACCTTGAAGTGGGATGTTGCTGTTGTTCAGTTGTTTTAAGGGGCCAGACCTGAGCCATGACAGGCTCAACAAGCTATACTAAACCTAAGATTCAGATTCTTGTAAAACCTGAGTCATGATGCCGGGAAACCACACCCTGGGAAAGTCCCCAATGGCACCAAACCTGAGCCAATCTGGATAGGGATGCGGGATTTAAAAATCACACATGCATGCGCGTACGGCTCAGCCAATCATTACTTGCCAGCTGTACTAAGAACTGCCTGTATAAAAGCAGCTGTGATTCAAAGCTCAGGGCTCTCATCAAGACTCCACTGCACTGGATGAGATGGGAGCCCTAGCTCGAGCTAGCAGTAAAACTCCTTTACGCTATTGCATTGCTGTGGACGTCTTACTCTCTGTTTTGGGGACTCGGACTTTGGGCATAACAAGTTGCTAAGTTGTGTCTGACTCATTGCAACCCAACAGACCATAGCCCATTTTCCATGCAAGAATACTGGAGTGAGTTGCCATTTCCTTCTACAGAGGATCTTCCCAGACCCAAAATCAAACCCATGTCTCCTGCACTGGTAGGCAAAGTCTTTGCCACTGAGCCACTAAGGAAGTCTATGCCAATAATCTAGAAAAGGGAATAAAGAGAATCCAAAATTTGGGGTCTTACAGGGTTGGAAGAGGCAACTGATTCTTAACTCAATAAATAAATAAATATAAAACTGAGAAGATCTTTGATTAAAACTCAGTCTCGGGATAAAAATCAAATTAAGGGTGCAGCCATCCCACCTACTGTTATAGCCCTTGAGTGGATTAAGGTGTCAAGGTCCAGCCAGAGAACTGGTTTTGAGTAAATCCATTCAATTGAGTGGGAAAAAAAAATCTCAGGGTGTTGCTCTCTTGATATGTGCAAGGATAAACTGCAGTTCACTCAACACAGGGGTGGGGAAGAGAGAGAAGGAGAGAAACAGAGGAAATGGGAGTATGTAGTGGGTGGGGGCAGGGGAGGAAGCATAGCTGGGAGAAGGCAAAAAATACAACAGCATAGAAAATACATATAGAAAAGGCTGTGGTCATGGTTCCTGATACTTGGAGCTGAACTGGAACTGAATGCATAGGAATGTAAGTTTTTGAGAGTTGTACTGTCAGAAGAACCATCTGCTTAGACTAAAATAGACTGTAACCATTTGAGACCGACAGTGATCCTTGAGCTCCCAAACATCAATGGATGTAGATAAGACAGGAAAAGCTGCTTAGTAAAGAAGGAGGGCAGAATCCCTAAAGTCCATTTCAGGTGTGGTCATGGAGCATAACTAAGCAAACAGAACTACTAGGACATGCAGGTATGGGAACAGGACACCAAACTTCAGAAAGTGGAATCAGGATCAAACCAAAAACACTAACCACTCCCAGTGGTATCTAAGCATTACAAGAATATCATCACAAGAATATGGCATATTTTCAGTACCCCTGAAGAGGCTGGGAGTTTAGCACAAGTTTAATCTCCTTTATCTCCATCCCAATGTGTCTTGACTTAATTTTAAATTTGTAGATTCAGGTTTCCATTGTACTTTTTTTAAAAAATAAAATTTATTTATTTTAATTGGAGGTTAATTACTTTACAATATTGTATTTGTTTTTCCATACATCAAACCAGAGTCATTGTGTAACTTTTTTCTCCCAGAAAATAACATTAACATTTGTGTTCAGTATTGAACTCAAAATTGAAATAATTACTAGACATTTCCATGTTTAGTTTGCTTCAGAGAATAAGTCCAGTCTTATGAGATCTCTTTTTATAAGCTCTTAATTTTCTTTAATTCTGATAGCAATTTCTTCAAGAAAAGTGAGGGAACTGTGACAGGGCAACTGTATTATCTTAGACACAACATGGAATTCTTAAGTCTCCCTGGATATTTAATCTTCACACAGAGCGGTGATTCAGTGTGAAGACTTAGGCCAGACAGCTTAACATATATTTTTCATTTGGAGGATGAAAGGATATTAAAGCTTTTGACTTCTGATGAATTTCATTATAAAAAGTATTATCTTATACAGTAATTATAATATACATGCAAATATTACTTTCTTTTAAAATAGATATCACCAAAGATCCATGATAAGCTTATAGCAAGAAAAAAATTTCAAAACTACTTTCCATGTGCACCAAATACTACCACCATCTAAATTCAATGAAACTCAGTCATTCAGGTATAAGTATTTATTGTGAACTTCTACCAATGTGAGCTCTGTGGCAGATGTTTGTGTATAGAGGCTGGGAGAGTTGGGTGATCGGTTGCCACTCATGGGTCCAAGCAGTAAGGGAAGTTTGAATGACAAATGCCTGCAATGAGGGGGAAAAACCTCAAATAAACAACTCTGTATCTCAAGGAACAGACATAGAAGAACAAAGTCCAGTTAGCAAAAGGAAGAAATTAGCAAAGAACAAGAACAAAAATAAGTGAAATAGAGACAATAAAGACAATAGAAAAGATCAACAAAACCAAGTGCTTTGAAAAGATAAAATTGACAAACTTCTAGACAAAAAAGGGAGAATAAATCATAAATGAAAAAGGAGACATTACAACTGATACAAAGGATCACAAAAGACTACTAACAGTTACATGGAAACATTTTAGATAACCTACAAGAAATGTGTTCATTTCTAAAATCATGTAACCCTGGGTTTCTCTGATGGCTCAGATGGTAAAGAATCAGCCTGGATTACAGAAGACCCAGGTTCCATCCCTGGGTCGGGAAGATCCCCTAGAGAAGGGAATAGAAACCCACTATAGTATTCTTGCCTGAAGAATTCCATGAACAGAGGAGCCTGTCAGGCTACAGTTATGGGGTCACAAAGAGTTGACCACAACTGAGTGACTAACACTTTCATATAACCTACCAAGACTAACTAATAATAAAATAGAAAATATGGACAGACTAATAACAAGAGACAGAATCAATAATGAAAATTCTCTCAAGAAAGAAAATCCAGACCAGATGACTTCACTGGTGGATTCTAAGAAATATTTTAAAAAGTATTTATACTAACCATCCTCAAATTTTTCCAAAAAATTAAAGAAGATGGGACATTTTCAAACTCATTTTTACAAGACCAACATTCACCTGATACCAAGCCAGACTATAAGAAAAGAAAATTACAGACCTGTAACCTTGATTAACACAAATGTAAAATTATTCAATAAAAGTCCAAAAAATTGAATTAAACCACACATTAAAAGGATCATACGCCATGATAAACTTACATTTACCACTTGGGTGCAAAGCAAGTGAAGAACTGATGTCTTTGAACTGTGGTACTGGAGAATACTCCTGAGAGTCCCCTGGACAGCAAGGAGATCAAACCAGTCATTCTTAAGGGAAATCAACCCTGAATACTAGTTGGAAGGACTGATGCTGAGGCTGAAACTCCAGTATTTTGGTCATCTATTGCAAACAGCTGACTCATTGGAAAAGTCCCTGATGCTGTGAAAGATTGAGGGCATCAGAGAATGAGATGGTTGAATGGCATCACCAATGCAATGGACATGAACTTGGGCAAACTTCAAGTGATGGTGAGTGACAGGGAGTCCTGGTGTGCTGCAGTCCATAGGGTCATAGAGAGTCAGACATGACTGGGCAACTGAACAACATATGCAAATGAATCAAAATGATACACTATTTAACGAAAGGCAGCATAAAAATCATATGGTCATCTCATTGCAGACAGAAAAAGCATTTGACAAAATCCAATAGCTTTTCATGATAAAAATTCTCAACCAACTGTGTTTAGAGGGAATATATCTCAACATAATTAGGCTCATATATTTTTCAGGAACAATATAAGAATACCTACTCTTACCATTTCTATTCAACATAGACAAGAAAAAAATTGAAGGCACCTAACTAAGAAAGGAAAAAATAAAAGCCTCTGTTTCTGATGGTATAATCATATATATATACGATGGTATAATCACTGTCTCTTATACACATCTAAAAGCACATCACCATCTCCCGGAGTTCACTCAGACTCACGTCCATCGAGTCTGTGATGCCATCCAGCCATCTCATCCTCGGTCATCCCCTTCTCCTCCTGCCCCCAATCCCTCCCAGCATCAGAGTCTTTTCCAATGAGTCAACTCTTCGCATGAGGTGGCCAAAGTACTGGAGTTTCAGCTTTAGCATCATTCCTTCCAAAAGGATGAAATTGGACTATTATCCTAAGCCATATGCAAAAATCAACTCAAGTGTGTTAAAGACTTAAAATGAAACCTGAAACCATTAATGTCTTAGAAGAAAACATAGGGGAAATAATTGACATCAGCATTGGCAATTATATTTTGCATATGACACACACGCAAAAAACAGAGAATATAAGCAAAAATAATCCAATGGGGCTATATGAAACTAAATTTTTTCTATGTAGCTATTGATACAATCAACAAAATTAAGATGCAACCTATGGAATGTGAGAAAATGATTGAAAACCAAATAATCAATTAGTGATTAATGTCCAAAATATATCTGGAATTAACACACTTCAACAGGAGACAGTCCCAAGATGGCAGAAGAATAAGATGGGGGGACCACTTTCTCCCCAACAAATTCATCAAAAATCATTTGAATGGGGAGTAGCTTTCACAAAACAACTTCTTTCTGAAGGTTGGTGGAGGACACCAGGCACCCAGAAAGATAGCCCAATCTCTTCAAAAAGAGGTAGGGCAAAATATAAAAGACAAAAATGACAAAAGATTTAGGGATGGAGACCCATCCTGGGGAGGGAGTCATGAAGGAGAAGTTTCCACACAAAAGGAAATCCCCTCACAGGCTTCAGTAGGGAGATTTGGAATCTCAGCGAGGAAAATAACCAGGAAAACAAAACAAAACAGAATACGTGCCTAACTGTGACTACCAGTGGAGAAGTTGCTCAGATGTCTGCCAGTAGGGAGTGGGGACTGGGCAGAGATGTGTCGGTCCTTAGGGTAAGGATGGGCCTTGAATGCTCTGAGGACAATCTGAGGGAGCTAATGTGATATAGCAACCCAGACCATGGGATCGCCAGAGAGGTAAAAATTATGAAAAACGACCTTTCCCCTGAAAGGCTCTAACACTACATGGTGATCCCTGGTACAGTCACAGACAAAGGGTTGCACCCCAGTGAATATCAAAGGAGAGCAAGCAGACTGCCATTTAGGGCCCTCCCTCCCCAGAGACAGAGAGGCAGGTATGCAACAGCCAGAGCTTGAAGGCAAGGGACTGCTGCAATCTCAGTCCTACAGACCACATCTTCCACCAAATTGTGAGCAGGCTGCCAGTTGCTAACCATGTCTTTCTGAGATCCTGGATGGCTCACATAGACCAGCAGTGTCACAGCCCGAGATCAGCCCCCAGAGGAGACACACAGCATACCTGGGGCTGTGCCTTCATGCCTGGGAAACTGAGTGGCCAGGACCAGGGAGGTGCATAAGATGCATGGCCCACCCGGGACAGTGCACTTGCCAAGCACCTGGTCACTTGAGTGGGTTGGACCTGGGCCTGGGAAGGGCACAAAACTCACAGCCCATCTGGGTCTGTGCTTTTGCATAACACCCAAGAACCTGAGCATCTTAGCCCTGGGAAGTGCATGAAATTCGGGGCTCACTTGGGACAGTGCCCTAGTGGAGCACCCTGGAGCCTGAGCGGTGTGAACCTGGGAAGTACATGCTGCCTTGGGCTGTGGCAAGCCCAGTGTGGTCCACCCACTGTGAGCAGTCCCCACATATGCCAATGATATTTGTTTGCAGTGCCCCTTTTGTCCACATTGTAACTGAACAAGTGAGCCTGAATAAGTGGTCACCTTAGCACCCTCAGGGTGGAAATTAGACACTGAAGAGACTTGCAAACAGAGGATATCAAAATAAACAAAGGTGGCAGAACTGCCCTGGAAGTGACAGGTGCGACAGATTAAAATCCTGCAATTGATGCTGAGACTATGCATTTGAGGGAGCAACTATAGATTTTGACAACAAGTACATGCTGGAACAAGGGACTATCTGACACTAAACTAGCCCCACACTGCCCACAACAGCTCCAGGGAAATTCCTAGATATATTTTTACTATTACCACTTTTTAAAAATTTTTAGTTCTCCTTTAACTTTCATTTTTATAGCCTACTATTAAAAGTGAAAGTGAAGTCGCTCAGTTGTGTCTGACTCTTTGAGACCCCATGGACTGTAGCCCACCAGACTCCTCCATCCATGGGATTCTCCAGGCAAGAGCACTGGAGTGGGTTGCTGTTTCCTTCTCCAGTGTATGAAAGTGAACAGTGAAAGTGAAGTCGCTCAGTCGTGTCCAACTCCTCGCGACCCCATGGACTGTAGCCCACCAGGCTCCATGGGATTTCCCAGGCAAGAGTACTGGAGTGGGATGCCATTGCCTTCTCCAAAGGTACAGCCATCCCATCTATATTGTGTCTGACTCTTTGAGACCCCATGGACTGTAGCCCACCAGACTCCTCCATCCATGGGATTCTCCAGGCAAGAGCACTGGAGTGGGTTGCTGTTTCCTTCTCCAGTGTATGAAAGTGAACAGTGAAAGTGAAGTCGCTCAGTCGTGTCCAACTCCTCGCGACCCCATGGACTGTAGCCCACCAGGCTCCATGGGATTTCCCAGGCAAGAGTACTGGAGTGGGATGCCATTGCCTTCTCCAAAGGTACAGCCATCCCATCTATATTATAGCCTTTGTGTGTATAAGATGTCAAGGCCCAGCCAGGGCACTGGTTCCTAGTTAATCCATTCAGTTGAGCAAAAAACTCAGAGTGTTGCTCTCCTAACGATATCTGTACAGCTAAGGAAATTGCAGTTCACTCAACTCAGGGGTTTGGGAGAGAAGGAGAGAAACAGAGGAGGTAGGAGTATGTATGTGTATAGGCAAAGGAAGAAGCATAGCCAGGAAAGGGTAAAGAAATACAGTAGTATAGAAATACATAAAAGGAAGGCTGTGATCATGGATATTGACACTTGGAGTTGACTGGAATTAAACAGATAGGAAGCTAAGTTTTTGAGAGAGTTGTACTGTCAGAGGAACCATTTGCCTAGACTAAAATAGACTATAACGATTTGAGACTGAAATTGATCCTTGGACTCCCAAACATCAGTGGTTGTATGCTATCAACAGGAAAAGCTACTTAGTCAGAAAGGAAGACAGAGTACCTAAAGCCCATTTCAGGTAGGACCACAGAGCATAGCTGAACAAGCAGAAGCTTCCAGAGCATGGAGCTAGGGGCACAGAACACCAAACTTCCAGAAAGTGGAATCAAGACCAAATCAGAAACATTATCCACCCCAGGGGTATTTCAGAATTACCGAAGTGTGGTCAGAAGTAAATGGCATACACTCAGTACCCCTTAGGAAGGCTGGGAGTTATGCACAAGTTTAGTCTTCTTTCATCTCCATCCCAACGTGTCTTGAAATAATTTGAGATTTTCAGATCCAGGTTTCCATTGTTATTTTTAAAAACTGGGGTTATTATTTAATTATTTTTCCAAAAGATAACACTGACATTTTTATTCAGTTTTGTACTAAAAACTGAAAATAATTACTAGACACTTCTAAGTTTAGTTGGCTTCAGAGAATAAATCTAGTCTTATGAGTTCTCTATTTTGAAGCTCTTAATTTTCTTCCATTCTTTTAGTAATTTGTTTAAGAAAAGTGAGGGAACTGTGACTAGGCTGCCGTATTATTGCAGGCACAACATGTAGCTCTTAAGACTTCCTGAGTATTTTACCTCCACACCCAGTAGTGACTCAGTGTGCAGCCACAGGCAAGTTTAACGTATCTGTTTCATTTCTGAATGATGAAAGGATATTAAATATTTCTGATCTCTGATGGATTTTGTATTATACAAAGTTTTATCTGATGCTAAAAATTATCATTTATATAGAACTTTTTTTTTTCTGAAATAGACACCATCAAAGATCAAGGATAAGTTTATAAAAAGGAAAAAATTTCAAAACTACTTTCCATTTGTGCTGAATCCTTCCAGCATCTTTGGATTCAATGGACCTTTATCATTCAGGTCTAAATATTTATTGTATTGAGCTTCCACTGATATGAGTTCTGTGGTAGGTGTTTTGTGTGTAAAGTTGATAAAGTTGGAGGATACGTTTCCACTCCTGGGCACAAACAGTACACAGGGAAATTTGAAGGATAAATGCCTATATTAAGGGGGAAAAAATTTCAAATAAATAACCAAATTTTGTACCTCAAGGAATAGAAGAACAAACAAAGCCCACAGTTAGCAGAAGGAAGGAATTAACAAACATTAGAGCAAAAATAAGTGAAATAGAAATAAAAAAAACAATAGTAAAGATCACCAAAACTGAGTTTTTAAGAAGTTAAAATTGACAAACCTTTCTGACTGAGAAAAAAAGGAGAATAATCAAAATTTAAATCAAAAAATAAAGAGGAGACTTTGCAATTGATACTACAGAAATGCAAAGGATCATGAGAGACTACTTAGAAGCACATTCCAAGAAACCCATATAACCTACCAAGACTGAATCATGATAACACAAAAAATATGAGCATGCTAATAGCAAGTAAAGAGACAGAATCAGTAATAAAAATCTCCTAATAAGGCAAATCCAGACCAGATGACCTTACCGGTGAATTCTACCAAGAATTTAAAGAAGAATTAGAACTAGTATTTCAAAAAAATTGAAGAAGATAGGGCATTTTAAACTCACTTAATAAGACCAGAATTAACCTGATATCAAAGCCAGACAAGGACACTATAAGAAAAGAAAATTACAGATCAATAACCTGGAAGAACACAGAAATAAAATTCTTCAAACAGAATTAAACAGCACATTAAAAGGATAATAAGTGAGCGAGTGAAAGTCGCTCAGTCGTGTCCAACTCTTTGTAACTTCATGGACTATAAGTCCATGGAATTCTCCAGGCCAGAATACTGGAGTGGGTAAATTTTCCCTTCTCCAGAGGATCTTCCCAACCCAGGGATTGAACCCAGGTATCCTGCATTGCAGGCAGATTTTTTTTTACCAGCTGAGCCACAAGGGAAGCCCAAGAACACTGGAGTGGGTAACCTATCCCTTTTCCAGCGGATCTTCCCAACCCAGGAATCAAGCCAGGGTCTCCTGTATTGCAGGCAGATTCTTTACCAACTGAGCTATTGGGGAACATGATAAACTAATATTTACCCCCAATGGCACTCCACTCCAGTACTCTTGCCTGGAAAATCCCATGGATGGAGGAGCCTGGTGGGCTGCAGTCCATGGGGTCGCTAAGAGTCAGACATGACTGAACGACTTCACTCTCACTTTTCACTTTCATGCATTGGAGAAGGAAATGGCAACCCACTCCAGTGTTCTTGACTGGAGAATCTCAGGGACGGGGGAGCCTGGTGGATTGCTGTCTATGGGGTCGCACAGAGTCGGACACGACTGAAGCGACTTAGCAGCAGCAGCAGCAGCAGCATCCCTTGGGTGCAAGAGGATTCAATACACATAAATTAATCAAAGTGATACAATATATTAACAGAATGAGGGATAAAGATCATATGATCATCTCAAAACACACAAAAAAAAGCACTTGAAAAAATTCAATAGCTTTTCATGATAAAATTTGTCAATAACCTGAGTGTGGAGGGAATATATCTCACATCATCATCCAGTCGCTCTGTCGTGTCCGACTCTTTTTGCTACCCCATGAACTCTACCCTACCAGGCTCCTCTGTCCATGGAATTTTTCAGGCAAGAATACTGGAGTGGGTTGCCATTTCCTTCTCCAGGGGTTCTTCCCGACCCAGGGATCGAACTTGGGTCTCCCACATTGCAGGCAGACGCTTTACCATCTGAGCCACCGAGGAAGCCCATATCTCACATAATCAAGTTCACATAAGTTCAGGAAAATGTAAGGATACCCACTTCTACTTTTACCCTAATTGCCTAGAGAAATTAGGCAAAACAAAAAAGAAAGAAATAAAAGGCATCCAAGTCAGAAAAGAAAAAGTAAAAGCCTGTTTTCCAGATGATATGATCCTGTATATAGAAAATCCTAAAGACTCCACCAAAAATTGGTAAACTAACAAATGAATTCAGTAAAGTAGACTAAAAATCCGGAGAAGGCAATGGCACCCCACTCCAGTACTCTTGCCTGGAAAATCCCGTGGACAGAGGAGCCTGTTGGGCTGCAGTCCATGGGGTCGCTAAGAGTCGGACGACTGAGCGACTTCCCTTTCACTTTTCCCTTTCTTGCATTGGAGAAGGAAATGACAACTTACTCCAGTGTTCTTGCCTGGAGAATCCCAGGGACGGGGGAGCCTGGTGGGCTGCTGTCTATGGGGTCACACAGAGTCGGACACGACTGAAGCGACTTAGCAGCAGCAGCAGACTAAAAATCAATACACAAAATCAGTTTCATCTCTATATATGAATAAAAAAACCTTCTGAGAAGAAATTAAGAAAACAAATCTAATTTACAATAATAATATCAAAAAGAATAAAAGGCTGAGGAATAAATTTAGCCATGGAAATGAAATATCTGTATAATAAGCCTACAATTTGATGAAAGAAATTGTAGAAGACACATAAATCGAAAGATACCCTGTTTTCATGGATTGAAATAATTAATATTGTCAAAATATCCATGATACCTAAAGCAATCTACAAATTTTATGTAGCACTTATTGAAATTCCAATGGCATATTTTACGGAAATAGAAAAACAACCCTAAAATTTGTATGAAACCACAAAAGACCTAAAAAAGCTATAGCAATCTCAAGCTAGAAGAACAAAACAGGAGACATACTTCCTGATGTCAAAATATATTATAGAACTTTCATAATCAAAATAGTATGGTACTGGCATAAAAACAAACACATATACCAATGGAACAGAAGATATAGCCCAGAAAAGCATATATGGTTTTTTGACAAAGATACTAATTTTTGACAAACATACCAAGAATACACAATGGGGAAAGAATATTCTTTTCAACAAATGGTACAGGGAAAACTGAATAAACCCGTGCTGAAATTGGACAGTAATCCTATGCCATATGCAAAGATCAACTCAAGTGTTTTAAATACTTAAATGTGAGACATGAAAGCATTAAAGTCCTAGAAGAAAACATAAGACTAATTTCCTCAGCACTGGTATTGGCAAATATATTTTTTGTATATGAAACAAAAAGTGCAGGCAATAAAAGCAAAAATAAACAAAAATATCAAACTAAAATTTCTCTATGCAGCAGATGACACAATCAACAAAATTAAGAGGCAACCTAATGCAATGGGAGAAAATATTTGCAAACAAAATTTTCAATTAATGATAAATGTCCAAAATATATCTGGAAGTCACATACCTCAATTTAAAAAAATAATTTAAAAATGGGCAAAGGGCTTGATTTTTCCAAAGACATAAATGGCCAACAGGTATATGAAAAGATGCTCAACAACCCTAATCACTACGGGAAATGGAAATAAGTAATGAGGTATCCCTGCACACATGTTAAGATGCCAATTATAAAAAAGTCAAAAGATAAGTATTGGTGAAGATGTAGAGAAAATGGAGTCCTGTACACTGTTAGTGGAAATGTAAACTGGTACAGCCACTTGAGGAAATAGAATGTTGATTCCTCAAAATAAATTAAAAATAGAACCACTGTATAGTCCAGCAATTATTCTTGTGGGTATATATTCAAAGGAAATGAGAACAGGAGCATGAAGAGATCCTATAGTCCTATGTTCAATACAGTGTTAATCACAAGATATGGAAGTAACATAAGTGTCCATCAGAAGATTAAGGGGTGAAGAAAATGTGATAGATACACACAACAGAATTTTATTCAGGCTTAAAAGAGAAGGATTTCCTGCCATTTGAGTATAACGGAAGTATCAAGGAAGCCCTAAGTGAAATAAGCCAAATGTAAAAAGACAAATACTAAATGATTTCACTTATATGTAAAGTTTGCAAAGTTTAACTCGTAGAAACAGAGTGTACAAGAGTGGTTACTGTGGTCTGGTGGGGAAATGGAGAGAACTTGGTCAAAAGGAACAGACATTCAGTTATAAGATTAATAAGTTCTGGAAACCTAATGTACGGTATAGTGATACATACTGTTTTGTATACTTGATATTGCTAAGAGGACATAGCTTAAGTGTTCTCACTACACACAAACACACACACAAAGGTAACTTGTGAAATAACTAATGAGATTAATTAATTAATATGCTAATTAATATGCTAATTAACTTGATTGTGGTAATCATTTCACTATGTGTTTGTATATCAACATATCACATTGTACACTTTAAAAATATACAATTTTTTTTATTTTCAATCTTGCCTCAAGAAATCTAGGAGAAAAATCTGTTACAGAATATCAGCACTAAACTCAGATCTAGCCTGTAATGTGAGTGACTGATCCAGACACAAATATTTCATCTCTGCTTAATTGCAAAAGTCTCTGTAAATGTTATAAATATTTGCTGATTTTCCATTTCTTCCTTTCATTCTCCTCAGAGTTTTATATAATTTTATAGCTTTACTACAGAATTATTTCATGTGTTTTGATAGTATGAGTAGACAAAATTATGTATGTTTTCTGACTTACATTATCCCCTCTTTTTCTCTCCCTGGCACTCTCCATAACCTGAAACTATCATCAATAATCCCTCAAACAACTTGATATCTCAATATCCATGATTCTATAGAATGTGACCTAGTGGGAAGGATTGCTGGTAAAATATTTCTCCATTGTTAATTTTTCTAAGTCATTGAAGAGAAACTTTTTCCTAGCCTGTGTTTTACATGAAAAACAAAGAATTCGCCAATTCATACAAAAGGAAGCTAGGAGAGATTGGCAACTGAGAACATTTCTCATATTATAGAAATTAAATATGTTTTTCTAGAGCAAAACTTTCATATAAACCATTTCATTTGAAATCTCCAACTTTTGAGTTGGCTTTAGCTCAATTTGTTACTCTACCCCTTTGGACTTCTGAAGACTCCAATTTTGCCAAATGCTCATACATGAGTAATTTTGTAATTATTAGGCAATTCACTGCACTGATCTAATCCAGAGTGAGGGATAAATACTTGCACATGCCCAGTCTCTTAATTATTGTGTGTTACTGTTAACCTACAATATAGCAATGATCACAGGAGGATTATCCTTTAATAATGATGAAAATGAGAACAAAGAGGAGAAGGGCTACACAGATACTTTTAAGCCAAAGTGGCACAGACCACGGAGCCTGGTCACATATGAGGGTGCGAGTCCTCAGGGGCTTAATGATCCGTTCTCTCTGAGTCAGAATGGCTTTCCGGGCCCCAGCCCACTTCCCTGGCCCTTGTAGGCGGTACTGGTAAGGTGTGCATGGCCCAAGGAAAATTTCCAGAGCCAGCTTTGGATCCCACAGGAAAAATGAGAACAAGTTGGGTTTCACTGCTATTTCAGAGGCAATTTCATCCATGTAATCCACATACTGAACTCTGCGTGCATCACGGGGACAATTCAGGTACCTGAAATCAGAAGGGGAAACTATCAGAACCTCCATCTCTCCAAGCACAACTACATCTAAACATTGGTTGACGATTTCTCCAAAAAATGAGATATAAAATGTTTTCTTCTTTGCATTGACTTTGGCTTCAGTGCTTTTTAACAAAATATTCTTGCAGTATTTTTTCCCCAACAAATCCTTCCAAGGATCTTGGATATTAATAGGTGGGTTTCAGAAGATTTTTGTTTTTTCTTAAATTTTCTTTGCCCATGAATTTAATTCTCAATTAAGATATAGTCTCATTTGGTTAAATCAGTGGTGATGAATACACTATGGAATATGCTACAAGAATTGTACATATATGTGTGATATTAATTTCATTTTAAATATTACTGAAATGCAAATCTTCACCCTCCTTCTAAACCAAAGTTACTGGATAACAGATTGTGCTTCTTAAAATAAAACCTTTTATTTCTCATAGAAAACATGCTGTGGCCTCCACACTGTAGATTCTCAGTAGATAATTGCTAAATAGAAATAAATTATATTACCAACAGTAGTGGTTGAGAATTATTCTCAACCACTACTGTTGAGAATAATTATTCTCTTGGTTAGCAACCCACAAGCTCCTAACCAAACATTAGCATTTTAATTGGATTCTGTAATGGTCTCCTATCTCATTTCTCACATTGGTTTTTCCTTTCAACACGTTAAAAGAGTGAAGCAATCCTTCATTTCATCATCTATTTTCAGATGCTTTACATCTCTAAGGCTACAGCATGACACAAATTTATAATTATATGTTATATAAAGTGTTCCATAAACTTCAAATAAAATTCTACAGTTTCCAAGTTGGACCATTCTCTACCCATTCCATTCAATAAGTCCTCCATATATGATATTTATGCATAATTAACAGGAAATTTAAAAGTTGATAATCTGAGATCTCCTCCAGGCAAATAGACTCAGATTCCATCATGAGAAAAGTATAAAGAATGCTTGAAATACAAACACCTCCACCTAAACACTTTCTACTGACTTTCATCAAGAAGCAAGTTTCTTACTCTTTTTCAACTTTTGTTCTCTTCTTTCTTATGTCAGCCATCATGCCACTCACTGAAGGTAATTTGTTCAATCCTAGGAAAGAAATTTCAAATGTGAAAATGGTTTTCTTATTTAAAAGGTGTGGTTTGAGGAAGAAATGTGTGATACGAGGGTCTGTTCAGTGGAGAACGTCGTGAGATAGCATAGGAGTGGGAGTGATGGATTCAGGAGCTGCTCTGGATTGCCCTACACTCACTGTTCTATCAGGTGCACATACCTTACACATGCAAAAACACGTCTTTAATGACTTCACATCTTGACTGCTGCTGCTGCTAAGTCGCCTCAGTCGTGTCTGACTCTGTGCGACCCCATAGACGGCAGCCCACCAGGGTCCCCTGTCCCTGGGATTCTCCAGGCAAGAACACTGGAGTGGGTTGCCATTTCCTTCTCCAACACATGAAAATGAAAAGTGAAAGTGAAGTTGCTCAATCTTGTCCCACTCTTAGCGACCCTATGGACTGCAGCCCACCAGGCTCTTCCATCCATGGGATTTTCCAGGCAAGAGTACTGGAGTGGGGTGCCATCGCCTTCTTCACACAATTTTACTGGCAGAGCTCAAATCTCACAAAGAAGAATGAACTGAAGGAAGGCACAAAGTAGTGTGTGTGTAGTTCCATAACCAGCATATTTTTTCTGACTCTCTTTTAAATAGTGAGCTATACTTGTTCATTTATGCTATCACTCAGCTTTTCAATAGCTACTAATGGTGAGTCAATGACTCCTGATTGTCTTCACTGAATAGAGATTTCTTCTTGATTTTTCATCTTAAATCATGGAAAATACTTTCCCATAATTATTCATTTTTTTAATGAATAATATCCTACATTTCAAGAAGCAGAATCTAGTAGGAACATATGGGAAACATTTTAAAGAAGGAACAAAGAAATGAGCAGAATTATTGCAATGTGATTGACATCATTTCATTAAGGTAGATTTGACTCTGTCTTCAATCTATTCCCTGGTGGCTCAGAGGTTAAAGCGTCTGCCTCCAATGCGGGAGACCCAGGTTCGATCCCTGGGTTGGGAAGATCCCCTGGAGAAGGAAATGGCAATCCACTCCAGTATTCTTGCCTGGAGAATCCCACGGACGGAGAAGCCTAGCAGGTTACAGTCCACGGGGTCGCAAAGAGTCGGACACGACTGAGCGACTTCACCTTCACCTTCACCTTCACCTTCAATCTATTCTAAACCTAAAGGTTATGATATAAAAAAGAATAATAATTAAACAATTAGCACCATGGCTAATCTTGATTCAAACAATCAACATTCATTGAAGGCTTACAAAAGACAAATGCTTAATTGTTAATTCTCACCGCTCTGCACAATACACCTAATTATTTCATTTTTATAAGTGAGGGAATTGTGGAGGTCAAGTAATATGTCAAGACCATGCAGTCAGCATGTGGAGGAACTGGGTTTTAATTGGAGCTCACTGGATTACAAAGCTCTTGCCCTTTTAATTGTGCTGTGGCCCTATTCCAGTTACTCTATGACTCTGCCATAATTTTCATAACTCACAGTTCATAATTCTGTGACTCTGCTTGTCCTTTTTATATTTTGAACTTGAGAGATAGGCAAAAAAAAAAAAAAAAAAAAAGCTCCCTGTAGGTGAGGATCACTCCAGAAATATTCTAGAAAGGTTGGAAAGTAGGATAATTGTTATTTCCCATGTGTACTTTAGGTTTAGATCTTTCTTCTTCTGCCCTCATTTCCTATACTGTGTACCTCACTGATGTGCTTTAAAGAATTATTTGCCAATAAGTTGTCATTTGATATCTTTAGGTAGTAGTTGTTTAATCTTCATTTTCATGTGGGAATCCTAAAGATTACATAGCCATCAAACACTGAAGTAAAAAATCTCAAGAGGCAGAATTTCAAATACTGTAAAGGTTAGCTTCAGATATGTTTGCAGCAGAAGACTTCTGCAGTGCCTCTGAAATCACATTATCTGGATGGTTATCTTTTGTAAATAATGAAAAAGGTTACGACATACCCTTGAATACACGTATAGCCCATCGGCTCTGGAGTTCTGATGTGGGAATAGTGGCTCCTACTGGCTGGAGGATGCCAATGAAAGCTAGCGTTGGTTTTTCTAGCTCAGGAGGGAAAACAAATTTATACATGGAACGCTGGATATCCAGAACTGTTGAATTATTTTCCAAAAATGGGAAAGAATAAGTGTATCCTGTGGCAAAGATTACAACGTCCACATCCTCTTCTGTACCGTCCTCAAAGATGGCTGATGTTTCTGTGAACTTTGTAACATTTGGTTTCATCAGAACTCTTCCAGAAATTATGTAGTTGGGTAGATCATCACCAAAAGTAGCTTGATGACTCAGAAATCTGAAGAATGAAAATTTGTATGCAGGAAAGCTAATATAAGTCTTTTTGGAAAGGAGGTAAGCTAAGAAAATACTTAAAATGATTTTTTTAGTCATCCTAAAAAATGAAAGACACACATTTTTATTTTACAAAAGATTTTGGCTTAATATTTCTTCTGAATTATTTTCTGAATAAACCTTCTGTATTCATCAGAGTGCCAGTAATGTTTATACAGTGCTTACTACATGCAGAGAGAAACTTTTGAAGGGTGATATAAGTTTATAGCAGTGATATATTGATACTTAATTTCCTTAAAACAATTTTTTTGGGAGGTGAGAGAGATTTTTTTT
>SJYT01035200.1:2953-28118 GCA_006410635.1 Cephalophus harveyi | reverse complement strand
TAAATTCATAGCAAAGAAAAAAGGAAGGAAAAAAGTGAAGACAAGGATGATGAAAAGGAGATTTCCTAAAAGGAATCCTTATAAATTCTTCAGAAATAACTACATATAGATGGTCAAATATTAAAAACAGGGAACAAATATAGTTAGTATTTGACAAATTCCAAAGTAAAACCACAATTATATACACATTGCATATCCAAAAGACTAAGATTTTAAAATACATAGTCTGAAAATACCCAACTGAAAACTTGGAGCAATCAGAAATTACACTAGGAGTAGAAATATAAACAAGTCCAGAAGGGTGGCACATTGATTTTGAAGGCCAAAAACAGATATTATTTTGTATAGTTGAGAATTCATATATTCTTCAATTCAGAAAATCTATGTAAACACTTTTTTTTTTTTGTAGTGTCCCATCACTTCATGGGAAATAGATGGGGAACCAGGGGAAACAGTGTCAGACTTTATTTTCTTGGGTTCCAAAATCACTGCAGATGGTGATTGCAGCCATGAAATTAAAAACTGCTTACTCCTTAGGAAAGTTATGACCAACCTAGATAGCATATTAAAGAGCAGAGACACTACTTAGCCAACAAAGGTCCGTCTACTCAAGGCTATGGTTTTTCCAGTGGTCATGTATGGATGTGAGAGTTGGACTGCAAAGAAAGCTGAGCACTGAAGAATTGATGCTTTTGAATTGTGGTGTTGGAGAAGACTCTTGTGAGTCTCTTGAACTGCAAGGAGATCCAATCAGTCAACCCTAAAGGAGACCAGTCCTGTGTGTTCATTGGAAGGACTGATGCTGAGGCTGAAACTCCAATATTTTGGCCACCTCCTGCAAAGAGTTGACTCATTGGAAATGACCCTGATGCTGGGAGGGATTGGAGGCAGGAAGAGAAGGAGACAACAGAGGATGAGATTGTTGGATGGCATCACCAACTCTGGAAGTTTGTGATGGACAGGGAGGCCTGGCATGCTGCAATTCATGGGTTCACAAAAAGTTGAAGATTACTGAGAAACTGGACTGAACTGAACTGAACTGATACCACTTTGGGCTTCCCAGGTCGCTCAATGGTAAAAAAAAAAAATCCACCTGCAATGCACGAGACTGAAGTTTAATCCCTGGGTCAGCAAGATCCTTTGGAAGAGGAAGTGACAACCCATTCCAGTATTCTTGCCAGGAAAATCTCATGGACAGAGTAGCCAGGAAGGAGAGTCAAACAACTGAAGTGACTGAGCAGGTGCCATCTTCAGGCCTTACAGTACATGGAGTATTGAAAGAAAAACAATGACAGCTTCCACTTTGAGGGCTGCATTGGCTGTCATATCTTCAACAAAATAAGATGACAGAGTTTGAAGTGGGGTAGGGATGAGAGTTACTGATAGTGGAAGGTGATGCAAAGGGAACAAAGTTTGAATGTAGGGAAAGAAGGAAAGATGTGTATAAGAGACAGATTTAATTGCTATAAAATTTGAAAAAAGATGGAACTATAGAGTAGTTGCATTTTTGCTTGCATTTGTATTTTATACACATTTTGTATAACATTAAAATTTCTAGCATAAAAAATGGCAAAAGATATTACACATGATTTATGGAAGAGAAAATCTTAATGACTGATAAAAATAAGAAAGAATACTCAACATCACTGATAATCAGAAAAATTCAAATTAGAACTAGATATAGATTTTAACACTTGCCAAGCCTGCAAGATTTAAAGTTTAGTAACATTTTTCTTTAAACCAGTGCTGAAAATAACATTTAAATTGCTATTGGGAGTGTAAATTGTTAAAATCACTTTGGAAAGCAATTCGATTCTACCTAATTAAAGTTTTGAGAATGTGCACTCTTTGAAATCCAGTCATTCTGCTTTTAGAAATCTACATTGTGAAAATCTTTTTCACACGGGGACAAGGGTACAGATTCATGAATGTTCACTGCAGTACTCTTAGCATTATGAGACAATGTACAATTAATGCAGCCATCTATCAACAGAAGGATGAAAAATAAATACTTCTTTATTCAGCAAAAAGGTGTATCAATTAAAATCAATAAACAAACTCCATGTACACAGACATGAATATATATATTTTTAAAAACCTAACATGGAAAGAAATGGCTTGCAGGCTGTTTAGTGTATGACAGGCAAACTCATTCCTTCCAACAGTATAAGTGAGAGATTAAATGCATAGTTACAGATAAGTAGGTTTCTTTACTGTCCCAATTAATTAAAAGGAGTTCATCAGATAAAATGAGGATGGGAAGGCAATGCTAGAGACTCACTTATTAGGAGCAGATGTGACATTTTCTTCTTGGGAAATAGAAGAGTTTCTTCTTCAGGGAAATTGTCACTTTTTGCTAGGTGGTTTTGAGTTCCCATTTGAGATTTATGGCACAATTTAAATGGAGCCCAGTCAACAGGGTTCAATGATTTTCAACAGTCAAATCCAGCTGTTGATATGAAGATGAAGAGAAGGTAAAGTTTGTGCATATTGGGATCTAAGATTTTCCAGGCAAGGTGATAGCATAGGGAGTGAGGTACAACAATAAAGAGTTTATAAAATGGATAAAATCTAAGCTAGAAAGTAGAAAAAAAAAATGAAGACATGAATAGTTGAAAAATGAAACAGCTGTAATTGTTGATAGAACAGATATTTTTGCTTTGATTGTACTGGTGTAAAGGAGCAGAAACAGTATATTTGGTTAAAAAACTTACATGTATGAAGTTGGGATTTCAGATATGATGTGGTTAGCAAGAAAGACAATGTCTAGGACATGTAAGGTAACTAAAGTGGAATTAAGAAATAGATTACTGGAAATGTAGATGCTGAAAACCTAGAAGGCCAGAGAACTGGACAGATCATCACTGTAAATTTAGACCTTGTCACGAATAATTCCAAAAATACTGGTATGAGAGAAGGTGGTAAACTAGGTGAAAGAATGTGAATTCAAGTATGAAGAGGAATGAGAAATGTTAATAGATGTCAGCATCAAAAAGAACTAGGAGATAGTAAAGTCTAATGGCACCACTTGAAAGAAGCTTTGGTTTTTGACACATAACAAATGGTCTGGTGGGTAAAATGAAATACAAAGGAACTCCACAAGTCAGTAGGTGCCCAATATGCTACAGGATATCAGTGGAAAAATAACTCCAGAAAGAATGAAGGGATGGAGAAAAAGCAAAAACAATACTCAGTTGTGGATGTGACTGGTGATATAAGCAGGGTCAGGTGCTGTAAAGAGCAATATTGCATAGGAATCTGGAATATTAGGTCCATGAATCAAGGCAAATTGGAAGTGGTCAAACAGGAGATGGCAAAAGTGAACATCGACATTCTAGGAATCAGCGAATGAAAATAGACTGGTTAGGTGAAATTAACTCAGATGATCATTATAGCTACTACTGTGGGCAGGAATCCCTTAGAAGAAATGGAGTAGCCATCATGGTCAACAAGAGTCAAAATGCAGTACTTGGATGCAATCTCAAAAGCGACAGAATGATCTCTGTTTGTTTCCAAGGAAAACAATTCAATATCATGGTGATCCAAGACTATGCCCCAGCCAGTAACACTGAAGAAGCTGAAGCTGAATGGTTCTATGAAGACCTACAAGACTTTTTAGAACTAACACCCAAAAAAGGTGTCCTTTTCATTATAAGGGACTGAAATACAAAAGTAAGAAGTCAAGAAACACCTAGGGTAACAGGCAAATTTGGCCTTGGAATATGGAATGAAGCAGGGCAAAGGCTAACAGTTTTGCCAAGAGAACACACTGGTCATAGAAAACACCCTCTTCCAACAACACAAAAGACTCTACACATGGACATCACCAGATGGTCAACACCAAAATCTCAAAGAAAGGAAATGCGAAAGAATGGTCAAACTACTGCACAACTGCACTCATCTCACACACTAGTAAAGAAATGCTCAAAATTCTCCAAGCCAGGCTTCAGCAATATATGAACCGTGAACTTCCAGATATTCAAGCTGGTTTTAGAAAAGGCAGAGGAACCAGAAATCAAATAGCCAACATCTGCTGGATCATCAAAAAAGCAAGACAGTTCCAGAAATACATCTATTTCTGCTTTATTGACTATGCCAAAGCCTTTGGCTGTGTGGATCACAATAAACTGTGGATAATTCTGAAAGAGATGGGAATACCAGACCACTTGACCTTCCTCTTAAGAAACCTATATTCAGGTCAGGAAGCAACCATGGAACAACAGACTAGTTCCAAATAGGAAAAAGAGTATGCCAAGGGTATATATTGTCACCCTGCTTATTTAACATATATGCAAAGTACATCAAGAGAAACGCTGGGCTAGAAGAACCACAAGCTGGAATCAAGATTGCCGGGAGAAATATCAATAATCTCAGATATGCAGATGACACCACCCTTATGCCAGAAAGTGAAGAGGAACTGAAAAGCCTCTTGATGAAAGTGATAGAGAAGAGTGAAAAAGTTGGCTTAAAGATCAACATTCAGAACACTAAGACCATGGCATCTGGTCCCATCACTTCATGGGAAATAGATGGGGAACCAGGGGAAACAGTGTCAGACTTTATTTTCTTGGGTTCCAAAATCACTGCAGATGGTGATTGCAGCCATGAAATTAAAAACTGCTTACTCCTTAGGAAAGTTATGACCAACCTAGATAGCATATTAAAGAGCAGAGACACTACTTAGCCAACAAAGGTCCGTCTACTCAAGGCTATGGTTTTTCCAGTGGTCATGTATGGATGTGAGAGTTGGACTGCAAAGAAAGCTGAGCACTGAAGAATTGATGCTTTTGAATTGTGGTGTTGGAGAAGACTCTTGTGAGTCTCTTGGACTGCAAGGAGATCCAATCAGTCAACCCTAAAGGAGACCAGTCCTGTGTGTTCATTGGAAGGACTGATGCTGAGGCTGAAACTCCAATATTTTGGCCACCTCCTGCAAAGAGTTGACTCATTGGAAATGACCCTGATGCTGGGAGGGATTGGAGGCAGGAAGAGAAGGAGACAACAGAGGATGAGATTGTTGGATGGCATCACCAACTCTGGAAGTTTGTGATGGACAGGGAGGCCTGGCATGCTGCAATTCATGGGTTCACAAAAAGTTGAAGATTACTGAGAAACTGGACTGAACTGAACTGAACTGATACCACTTTGGGCTTCCCAGGTCGCTCAATGGTAAAAAAAAAAAATCCACCTGCAATGCACGAGACTGAAGTTTAATCCCTGGGTCAGCAAGATCCTTTGGAAGAGGAAGTGACAACCCATTCCAGTATTCTTGCCAGGAAAATCTCATGGACAGAGTAGCCAGGAAGGAGAGTCAAACAACTGAAATGACTGAGCAGGTGCCATCTTCAGGCCTTACAGTACATGGAGTATTGAAAGAAAAACAATGACAGCTTCCACTTTGAGGGCTGCATTGGCTGTCATATCTTCAACAAAATAAGATGACAGAGTTTGAAGTGGGGTAGGGATGAGAGTTACTGATAGTGGAAGGTGATGCAAAGGGAACAAAGTTTGAATGTAGGGAAAGAAGGAAAATTGGTTCCCTTCAGGGAATGCATAGAGCTGAATAGGAATGAGTTTCAGTGGTGACGGATACGTGGAATGTTTTTTACTGTTGACAAGAACTGCACAGTTATAATAGAATTTTCTTGATTATTCTATAGAAAAACTGAATCATCACTTCAAATTAAGGCTTCCCTCATATGCTCTTCTTTTGATTAATATTAGCATAGCATAAGAATAAGTATGAAAACATTTAGCTACTTACAAAATAAAGTTGATGAAATTGGAATACTTTAATGTCCTTTAACATAATTTAATATATGTAAGCAAATAGAAACAAATTATTAAATCCTAATACTAAGTCTACTCTATGTTTGAACACAGTAATTTACAGAATTAAATTATTTATTATGCTATTGAGATATTGGATGCTTGGGGATGGTGCACTGAGAGGACCCAGAAGGATGGTACAGGGAGGAAGGAGGTAGGGGGTTCAGGATGGGGAACACGTGTATACCTGTGGCGGATTCATGCTGATGTATGGCAAAACCAATACAATATTGTAAAGTAATTAGCCTCCAATTAAAATAAATAAATTTATATTTTTAAAAAAAGAAAAGAAAAAAAGTGTTTATTTTATTCTGATAGACGACTTAACATGATCTCTAGTTTACTTCAGTTCAGTTGCTCAGTAGTGTCCAACTCTTTGCAACCCCATCAACTACAGCACGCCAGGCTTCCCTGTTCATCACTAACTCCCAAAGTTTATTCAAACTCATGTCCATTGAGTCAGTGATGCCATCCAACCATTTCATCCTCTGTCGTCCCCTTTTCCCACCTTCAATCTTCCTCAGCATCAGAGTCTTTTCCAATGAGTAATTTCTTCGCATCAGATGGCCAAAGTATTGGAGTTTCAGCTTCAGCATCATTCCTTCCAATGAATATTCAGGACTGATTTCCTTTAAGATGGACTGGTTGGCTTTCCTTGGAGTCCAAGGGACTCTCAAGAGTCTTCTTCAACACCGCGGTTCAAAAGCATCAATTCTTCAGTGGTCAGCTTTCTTTATAGTTCAACTCTCACATTCATGCATGACTACTGGAACAAACCATAGCTTTGATTAGACGGACATTTGTTGGCAAAGTAACGTCTCTGCTTTTCAATATACTGTCGAGGTTGGTCACAACTTTTCTTCCAAGGAGCAAGCAGCTTTTAATTTAATGGCTGCAATCACAATCTGCAGTGATTTTGGAGCCCCACAAATTAAAGTCTGTCACTGTTTCCCCATCTATTTCCCATGAAGTTATGGGACCAGATGTCATGTTTTGGTTTTCTGAATATTGAGCTTTAAGCCAACTTTTTCACTCTCCTTTTTCATTGTCATTAAAAGGTTCTTTAGGTCTCCTCTTTCTGCCGTAAGGGTGGTATCATCTGCATATCTGAGGTTATCGATGTTTCTCCTGGCAATCTTGATTCCCGCTTGTTTTAACCAGCCCAGCATTTCTCATGATGTACTGTGCATATAAGTTAAATAAGCAGGGTGACAATATACAGCCTTGACGTACGCCTTTCCTGATTTAGAACCAGTCTGTTGTTCCATGTCCAGTTCTAACTCTTTTTCTGAACTGCATATAGATTTTTCAAGAGGCAGGTCAGCTGGTCTAGTATTCCCATCTTTGTAAGAATTTTCCAAAATTTCTTGTGGTCCACACTGTCAAAGGCTTTGACTCAGTTAATAATGCAGAAGTAGATGTTTTTCTTGAACTCTCTTGCTTTTTCACTGATCCAACGCATGTTGGCAATTTGATCTCTGTTTCTTCTGCCTTTTCTAAAATTAGCTTGAACATCTGAAATTTCAAAGTTCACATACTGTTGAAGCCTGGCTTGGATAATTTTGAGCATTACTTTACTAGTGTGTGAGATGAGTGCAATTCTGCAGCAGTTTGAGCATTCTTTGGCATTCCCATGGTCTCTATGCTCTTAACAAACTTTTAATCATACAGTCAGTATTGTAAGGGCTTCCCAAGTGACACTAGTGGTAAAGAACCTGCCTGTCAATGCAGGAGATGTGAAAGACACAGGTTCAATCCCTGGGTCAGGAAGATCTCCTGGAGGATCGCATGGAAACCTATTCCAATATTCTTGTTTGAACAATCCCATGGACAGAGGAGCCTGGCAGGCTACAATCCAGGGAGTTGCAAAGAGTCAGACAGGACTGAAAAGACTTAGCATGCACACATGCACAGGATTGTTAACTGTGGGCACAATATTGCACAGCAGATCTCTAGAACTTATTCATCCACAGCCCCTGATAGCCACCATTCTAAATTGTGCTCCTTTGAATTGACTATTTTAGATAACTTATAAAAATATAATCATGCAATATTTGCTTTACTGTAACTGACATTTCACTTAGCATAATGTCTTTCAGGTAGATACAGGTAGCTATATATGGTAAGATTTCCCTCTAAAGTTTTTGAATTTAATATTATTTGGAAATGCCTTGAGGTTTTCAATTTCTCCAAAATAACATTATGGTTTGCAATGGACATTAATATTAAAGTCAGATAAGCTTAGAATATACTACATGTTCTTCCATCTAATAATGATAGGCTCTTTTGAAGATAACTAAACTAGTTCTTCATTAATAAAATGTGAAATATATAATTGTTAGGATTAAATGAGTCATGTAGAATCCCTGGTCCTATTTGTTGAATAAGATGTTGGTCCCTCTAAATATCTTGGAAGTTAAACAAGTAGTACCTACTTAGGGTAGTATAAAAAGATTATACGTTAAGGTTATTTAAAGGGAGGACCAGGATTATATTATTGACTTCAGTCTCCAGTTGATTCTGATTAGATAGATAGATGTTTTCATTTAGAAAACATTATGCATTCAGTGTCTACGTAATAAACTTAAATGTCTCAGTTAGTGAAAATAAAACAATGACCAGGAGAAAATATTATTCTCCTAACAATATGTAAGGAATTTCTCTTAGGGAAAGATGATCTTATTCACTTTGATTAGAAAATTCCCATATAAGCCTGCTTGAGTTAGAAGCTGACCTATATTGGATTCATCTGCCTTAGATATAAGAGATTGGCAGAGGAAGAAGTGTTACTAATTCTTACTGAGTCCAAAGAAAAAAGGAGATTGAGACTATTTTAATTGTAGTCAAAGGCTGGAACTTGGTAAATTGTGATCTTTCTCTTGCCCCTTAAAACACTCCAAGAAAGTTGCAAACTCATAAAAAATAGATGTAAGAAGGCCCCCCTCCTTTTTCTTTGAATAAAGTAGGGAAAGATGAGTATGTGGCCAAGGAGAGTCAGTGCCTCTTTTTTCTAGAGCAGAGAGAGGGACTTGAGGAAAGAAGTTACCAAAGACCTAAAGTATTGGGAGGGAGGCTCTAAAATATATTTGCCAAAATCTTAAAGGTCAGAGACTCCCTCTTTTAAGAGGGATGACAGTTCAGTTCAGTCGCTCAGTCATGTCCGACTCTTTGTGACCCCATGAATCACAGCACGCCAGGCCTCCCTGTCCATCACCAACTCCCGGAGGTCACTCAGACCCACGTCCATCGAGTCCATGATGCCATCCAGTCATCTCATCCTCGGTCGTCCCCTTCTCCTCCCACCCCCAATCCCTCCCAGCATCAGAGTCTTTTCCAGTGAGTCAACTCTTCTCATGAGGTGGCCAAAGTACTGGAGTTTCAGCTCTAGCATCATTCCCTCCAAAGAAATTCCAGGGCTGATCTCCTTCAGAATGGACTGGTTAGATCTCCTTGCAGTCCAAGGGACTCTCAAGAGTCTTCTCCAACACCACAGTTCAAAAGCATCAATTCTTCGGCGCTCAGCCTTCTTCACAGTCCAACTCTCACATCCATACATGACCACAGGAAAGTACTACCCTAAATCTCAATTTCTGCCTCTAAACAGAGAGCTTTTTGAAATACTGCACTGTACTTCCTTCTGTTCAACTGTCTTTTGGAGGACTCTCATAGTTGTTCCTTTTACTTCAGTTAGTGATTATAAACAGTGAATTTCCCCTAGGCATACTCTCTCCACTACAGCAGTAATTGATCTGTGCAACCAGTCTTTGGGGACACATTGAGGCTTTGAATTCCTTTAAAACAGATCACTTGCCTCTGGGAGTAGCTATTATTCAATAATTTCTTTTAAATCACAAAATTTTCCTATAAATTTCTTCTTATAAACTACATAAAGGAATAAACAAAGCTACATTGTGATTAAGTTCATAAAACACTAGGGAGCTGATATTGAATAAAAATAATATGCATGTTATGCTTCACTGCCAAGAACTGTGTTCATATGCTTTATCTTATTTTGCAACAATCCTGTTAGTCACACATGTGCTTTTATCTTTATTTTACAAGTGAAAAGACAGATTCAAGATGCAATGGGCTTGCCCAATATTACTACTGAGGACTGAGTGGAAATAAGAATCATCCAGGAAACTGTTCCCAAAGCTAAGGTTCTGGAGACAATGCAATGAGTTCTCTATGTGCACACAAATGCCATGTACAAACTACAATGGTCATTTCTGTTAATTAGTCAGATTCAGTCTACCTCTTGTCTTCCTTTTCGTTGTTTGGTAAGTATTTAAGTAGTAATAATGTTTAAGCATGAAATGATGCCTATTTTTTTCTTATGGCCAGTGTCCCTTTTGACATATTTAAAGCAATTTTAGGTTTAAAGCCATGTAGTGATCTTGTCCAAATAGGAAAAGGAGTCCGTCAAGGCTGTATATTGTCACCCTGCTTATTTAACTTCTATGCAGAGTACATCATGAGAAACGCTGGACTGGAAGAAACACAAGCTGGAATCAAGATTACCTGGAGAAATATCAAGAACCTCAGATATGCAGATGACACCACCCTTATGGCAGAAAGTGAAGAGGAACTAAAAAGCCTCTTGATGAAAGTGAAAGAGGAGAGTGAAAAAGTTGGCTTAAAGCTCAACATTCAGAAAACAAAGATCATGGCATCTGGTCCCATCACTTCATGGGAAATAGATGGGGAAACAGTGGAAACAGCCTCAGACTTTATTTTTTTGGGCTCCAAAATCACTGCAGATGGTGACTGCAGCCATGAAATTAGAAGACGCTTACTCCTTGGAAGAAAAGTTATGTCCAACCTAGATAGTATTTTCAAAAGCAGAGACATTGCTTTGCCAACTAAGGTCCGTCTAGTCAAGGCTATGGTTTTTCCAGTGGTCATGTATGGATGTGAGAGTTGGACTGTGAAGAAGGCTGAGCACCGAAGAATTGATGCTTTTGAACTGTGTTGTTGGAGAAGACTCTTGAGAGTCCCTTGGACTGCAAGGAGATCCAACCAGTCCATTCTGAAGGAGACCAGCCCTGGGATTTCTTTGGAGGGAATGATGCTAGAGCTGAAACTCCAGTACTTTGGCCACCTCATGAGAAGAGTTGACTCACTGGAAAAGACTCTGATGCTGGGAGGGATTGGGGGCAGGAGAAGGGGACGACCGAGGATAAGATGGCTGGATGGCATCATGGACTCGATGGACGTGATTCTGAGTGAACTGCGAGAGATGGTAATGAACAGGGAGGCCTGGCAGGCTGCGATTCATGGGGTCACAAAGAGTCAGACATGACTGAGCAACTGAACTGAACTAAATGATCTTGTCCTAGGTTGCACAGCTGAGAAAGATAAAGAGGAAGAGGTAAACTAATGACAGATTCTAAAATAAATTTTAAGGATAGGTTCTTGACTTTTGGTTATTTTGAGCAGCAATAAATTTGCAAAAGAAAATCTGGCTATAAAACAAATAGTGCTTGATTTATAGACAAAACCTCTAGAGTAAAACAGAATATAATATAGAGATAGGAGTTCAAAAAGAATAGCAATGTCAAGCCTCCATTTGGCCAAACGTGCTTTTTTTTCTTTTTTTTACTTCAATTAGGGTATAGAAAATCAATACTGACAATTTTGTTAAGAACATATTTTTATTTTTTTAACTTGTTTTAGGTATGAGTTATTTGAAATCACTCTAGTAAGGTATAAACCATTTCTGAACACCTAGTTGTAAAAACTGAATATGAAATGTTAGGTCATGTTCACTGTGTTCATCACTCCATGTCCATTAACTCAAGACTCAAAGTAATATAAGATAGATAGCATTATTTTCTGAAGTTTAAAATAAGAATAACTGGCAATATTAATATTTCATGTCAAGAGCTGGATATTACTGAAGTGACTTAGCACACCAAGACACATACAGAAATATAAATGGAAACAGAAGAAATATAATTTTCATATCTATGTTATTTTATTTTCTTAGGAGCTGTGAGATGGACCTATGTAGTTCACATCGCTGTAGTTCATTTGTTTTTATTGCTAGATAGTGTTTCTTGTATAAACATCACACAATTTATTCATTTGTTGTGTTATTGATAGGTAATATCTTCATTCTTTTTAAGTTTTTCATTATTATTATTGCTGTAAATGTGCACACATTTTGTAAGAATAAACCTAGGAGTTAATATAACTTTTTAATGTTGGTCATTGTGCTGGTCATTGTGCTCAGTGTTTAGTGGTATATGTTTGAGGTTTAAATTTCTATTTTTCTAATTATTATTAAAATTGAGCACTTTTTCATAGGACAGTTGGAAATCTTCTTATAAAATGTCTTTTCAAGTTATTTGGACACTTTTTGGACATGTTTCTTATTTTTAATAATAAATTATATAATCTAATTCAGGTACTTTGCCTGATTTTTTTTTAAGTAAATATTCCCAAACAGTTCAGAAACACTTTGCTAATGTTTAGCAAATATTTTGCTATGCTGTTAAATTAAAATTACTCCTATTGTTCTAAAATTTAGATTATATAAACTCTAATCAGTTTGGAAAGAATTGCATCTTTTTAATATCTGTCTCTTATACACATCTAGATGTGTATAAGAGACAGATTCTAAATTGTCGTCTCTATGACTTTAAAACTAATGTGATCCTTGCAAATAATTTTGGCTCTTCATTCAGTAACTTAGCCAATGATGTATCTTCTTTATTTCCCAAAGGGAAAAGCAATTTTTTCACTAAAAATAACTTATCCCTTTCAAAATTTTATACTTAATAAGTGTTATTATATGATACTTTATATTTCTTTGGTACATAATTTAAAGTTTAAAAATTAGCAATAGAAGTACAAATGTTATCTGAAATTAAATGACATGGAACAGGATTTGAAATATTTTTTTAAAATTGTATTTTATTTTACAAGTCAGATATTCATCTTGGAGTTGCTTTGCAAATATTGGCCATACTTATAAAAATGAAATTCCCATAACTTTTGATAGGCTTTAGATAAAAGAACTCTGTATTATTTCAGTTGAGCAGTTACATATTACACACTGAGCAAAACACTATCAGATACTGTGAAGGAACTAGAGAGGTAAAACATAAAGGCCTGCTGTAATAGGCTTTTACTGAGATGACAAGAAATTAGGTAATTAAGAAAAGCTAATAAGGGGTCTCCCTTATGTGATATAAATTACTTGTAATTTTTCAATCTGCTTTTTCTTTCATCATTTGCTATTTAGATGAAATGGCAACTGGTATTGCTTATCACCATATAGTTGTATCATATTCTTCTCCATAACTATACTCTAAATCAAAAAAATTATAATGAAACAAATGTTTAATTTATAATAATGACATCTTAAACATCTAAATAGTTAATGAATCCTTAATTAACAATAATTTGTATTGCTTTCATATGGTTTAGAAGTCCATTTGGAAATACTAAAGATATAGATGGAATTAGATCTTTTAAAAAACTAATGACTCTCTCTCTAATTATAAATCTTAGAAATGATCCTAAGGATGTCATAAAATATGTGATCAAATATTTATGCTAAGTAATAATCATGGCAATGAAATTTATTTTAGTAAATACTGGAAATGCTCTGTATGTCAATTATATATCAATACACTCTTGATTGGTCTATTATCTAGAAAATCCAACCAATATTAGAATATTGTGCAATTTTTAAGTTGATGATTTCAAAGATAACTTATATATGAAATGTTTATGATGTAATTTTGGGTGTAAAAACTATGAAAAAGTGCATATACATCACTGTATTGCAGTTTTTGTGTTAGTGGGATGTGTGCATGTGTGCTTGTATGCTTGCTTCTGTGTGATATGAGGGACACAGAGAGAAAGCTATCAAAAATTAAGTATTGTCTACTTACTCCTTTGGGGTTTATTAAGATGTGCCACTTGGATTCAGTATCCATAATATCAGCTCACTCTTGCAGGAAAGAAAAACTGAAATGGCAAGATAAAACAATCAGTGATAAACTTGGTTGATGACAGCAATGACAGACAATTGGCTTTATTTTCTTGGTTGAATATCCTGTGATGGACAGAAGAAAGAATAAGGACATTAGATCAGCTTAAATCAATCTTTTCCCTTGTTTGTTTGTTTGACAGGGAGGCACAGGTTTCTTGTGGGTTAACTGAGCACCTCAGAAAGTGTTTGAATAAGACTAGACTTTTTGCCTTAACTCAGAGACCTCAGTAGCAAAAGTTATGGAGTGTGGCCCAAGGAGAAAAGGAAGTCAAATAAATCACCCATGTCAGAGAAATATGATATTCAGAAGACACTTGTATGGCCCTCTGAAGGATTAGATGTTCTTTTAACACGTCTGTATTCATTTCTGAGCCTTTCTTTAATTTCTGACCCAAGAAGAGGTTCATGGTTCACATTTGTAACTCTCCTGCAGCAGTCATGGAATCCATACATTTTCTCAGGAAGTCCTACTTATTTGGAAATGAATGGTATATTTAGAAACCAATATTAAGATGGAAGGATTCTAGATATCTTAGTTTTTTAAAGCTACTATACTAAAAATAGGGAAGATCCTGTGGAGGAGGAAATTGCAACCCACTCTAGTATTCCTGGCTGGAACCTGGTGGACTATATATCATGGGGTAGCAAAGAATTGGACACAACTGAGCTTGCACTTACACATAACAGCAATAGCAAAAATATGATAGACTGGGTGGTTTAAAAAAAAAAAGAGAAATTTTTTCTCACAGTTCTGGATCCTGGGAAGTACAAGGTTAAGGTGCCAACAGAATCTGTGTCTGGTAAGGTTCTGCTTCGCGGTTCATAGATGGCCAACTTCTCACTAACCTCACATGGTGGCTCCCAGAGACCTGTGTTAATGGGCATTAATCCTATTCATGAGGATGCCACCCTTATGAGCTAGTTACCTCCTAAAGCATGGGTCTCCAAACCCTGAGTCACAGACTGGTAGCTGTCCACGGCCTGTTAAGAACTGGTTGCACAGCAGGAGGTGAGTATCCAGTGGGTGAGTTAAGCTTCATCTGTATTTACAGCTATTTCCCATCACTTATCTGAGCTCTGCTTCCTATCACATCAGTAGTGATATTAGATTCTTATAGATTGCAAACTCCACTATGAGCTGCACTTGAGAGGAATCTAGGTTGCAAACTTCTTATGAAAATCATTCTGAAGCCATTCCCCTCTTCCCCTAGGCCTTAGTCAGTGGACAACTGTCTTCGAAAAAGTTTATTTCTGGTGCCAAAAATGTTGGGGATCACTGTCCTAAAGGTCTCACTTTCAGATTCCATTGTACTGCTATTAGGTTTCAGCACACAAATTTGGGGGTAAACAAGCAGTCTACAGTACTAGGTATGCTGGTTTGTTATCATTATGTCTTGGTGTTTTCAACAGACAAAGCTAGGGATTGTATCTCTATAGATTATAAAGTATAAATTATATTTAATGTATACCATGCATATGATAATTTTGACACTGAGTTTCTCAGGTGGTGCTAGTGGTAAACAACCTCCCTGCCAGTGCAGTAGATCTAAGAGATGTGGGTTTAATTCCTGGGTCAGGAAGATCCCCTGGAGGAGTGCATGCCAACCCACTCCAGTACTCTTGCCTGGAGAACCCCATGGACAAAAGAGCCTGGCATACTACAGTCTATGTGGTGGCAAAGAGTTGGACATGATTAGCAAAAACACATAATGTATATAATTTGGAATTTGAGGTTTTACTATAAATTCATAATTTATAGATTTATATTGAAATCTCAAATTCCATCCCAATACCAAAAGGCTTTCCCTTGTAATTTTCCCATTACACTTTTGTATCTCTTTCTCCCTTATTTGCTTCCTTGGTGGCTCAGATGTTAGAGAATTTGCCTGCAGTGCAGAAGACACAGGTTTGATCCCTAGGTTGAGAAAATCCTCTGAGGAAGGGAATGGATGCCAACTCCTGTGTTCTTGCCTGGAGAATCCCGTGGACAGAGAAGCCTGGCAGGCAATAGTTCATAGGGCGTAAAGAGATGGACACAACTAACACTTACACTTTTCTCCCACGTTTAGAATTCTGGCTGTCAGCTCTACCAGTGTATTTACTCATTTACTCAGCACTACAACATATACAAAAGTTATGAAATTGATAAATACATACATTTAAAATTTTTGAAACTACTAAGTAATGTTCAAATTTCATTGTAGCTCTTTCAAACTTTTATAAGCAGTGTATGTATTTACTTGGAATATTGAAAATTATTTGATTAGCTATACTTTTTCCTTCTCAGGTATTTGTTATTAATTTGGTACAGGCACAACTTGGAGACATTGCAGATTCAGTTCCAGACTACTGCAACGAATGAAAGTTGCAATAAAGCAAGTCACACACATTTTTTGGTTTCCCAGTGTATAAAAAAGTTGTTTATATGCTAATCCATTAAATATGAAATAACAATATGTTAAAATGAATATACATAATAAAAAATCTTATTGCTAAAAATGCCAACTAACATCTGAGTCTTCAAGGAGTCAAAATATTTTGTTGGAGGAAGGTCTTGTCTTGATGTTGATGACTGCTATCTGATCAGAGTGGTGTTGCTGAAGTTGGGGTGGTTCTGGCAATTTCTTAAAATTAGACTGAAAGTTGTCACAGTGATTGATCCTTCCTTTCATGGAGGATTTTTCTGTAATATGCAAAGTTGTTTGATAGCATTTTACCCATAGTGGAACTTCTTTCAGAATTGGAGTCACCTCTTCAAACTCTGTCACTTCTTTATCAATTAAATGTATGTAATATTCTCAATCCTGTTGTCATTTCAACGATCTTCACAGAATCTTCACCAGCAGTAGTTTTCATCTCAAGAAATCACTTTATTTCCTCATGCATATGAAGCAAATTCTCCTCCCTTCAAGTATTTCTTATGAAATTGTTCAATTCACACACTTTTTGGATTTATTTCTTATCCCACTTCTCTTGCTGTTTTCACTGAATCTGCTGTTACTTTCTCCACTGAAGTTTTGAATCCCTCCAAATCATCAAGATTGGAATCAACTTCCTCAAATCTCATTTTAATTTTTATATTTGGCCACTTCCTCTGAATCACAAATGTTCTTAAGGGGATCTAAGATGGTGAATCCTTACCATTTAATTTAATTTGTCCAGATATATTAGATAAATCACCGTATCTGTGGCAGCTATAGCCTTATGAAATGTAACCCTTGAAATTAAAGCTTTGAAATTTGATCTTACTTCTTGATCCATGAGTTGCAAATGAATTTATGTCAGTGAGCATGAAAGGAACATGAATCTTATTGCACTTCTCCATCAGAATTCTTGGTTTACCAGGTGCACTGTCAATAAGCAGTATTACTTTGAAAGGATTTTTTTTTTTAATTATAGTAGTTCTTTGCAGTAGGCTTAAACTATTCAGTAAACCATGTTGTGAACAGATGTGTTGTAATCCAGGCTTTGCTTTTCCATTTTGAGAGCATAGGAGAGTAAATCTACCATAATTCTTAAGGATCCCAAGATTTTCTAGATGGTAAAAAAGCATCAGCTTCAACTTTAAGTCACCAATTGCATTAGACCCTAAAAAGAGTGTCACTCTGTTCTGTGAAATATTTAAGCCAGGCATTGACTTCTCTTTACTAGCTATGAACGTCGTAGATGGCATCCTCTTCCAATATAAATCTGCTTTGTCTGCACTAAAAATCTGCTGTTTAGTATAGCACCTTCATTTATTATTTTATCTAGATCTTCTGGATAACTTTCTGCAGTTCTACATCAGCACTTGCTGCCTCACATTGCACAAGAAATTATGGAAATATCTTTTTTCCTTAAACCTCATGAATAAACATATGCTAACTTCAAACTTTTCTTCTGTACCTTCCTCACATCTCTCAGGCTTCATAGAATTGAAGAGTTAGTGCCTTGCTCCGGATTCACATTTGGCTTAAGGAAATGTTGTGATGGGTTTGATCCTACATCCAAATCACTAAAATGTCTCCATTTCAACAATCCATTTCCTTGTCTTATCATTCACACGTGTACACTGGGGTAGCACTTTTAATTTTACTCAAGAATTCTTTTGAATTCACACTTTGGCTAATTGTTAGGCACAAGATGCCTACCTAGGCCTATCTCAACTTTTTTCAAGCCTTTCTAACTAAGCTTAATCAAGTCTGCCTTTGTAGCACTTTTTGACCTTCTTCATCCAATTCCCCTTCCCTCACCCTCTGTCTCTGGTAATGAAAAATCTAATCTCTTTTTCCATGAGTTTGTTTGTATGCCTTGTTGTTTGTTTTGAAGTATAATTGACCTACCACGCTGTATTAATTCTTACTATACAACATGAAGATCCGAGCTGCACCAGAGAATGTGGAGCTTATTGAAGCAATTTGGATTTAAGGAGACTTCTCAAGGTGGAAAGCTGAAAAATGACTGAGTCAGCATCACTGATTCTACTCCCTTGGGCCTCACTGATACAGAAGCTTAGCAGAGCACCTAGTATTTTCTTGTTGGATCAAAGAGGAAGGTTCTCAACCATGCCTAAAATAGAAACTAATCACAGAGACTCTGAATTGTTTTCCCCACCCTCTGATGTTCAAGGAATGACAGAACTTGATAGAACAGCTTTTAAAAAGACAGGCATCATCCCAGAACTTAAACAGAGGAAAGAAATACTCAATAAAGTATTGTGATGCCTTGAAAGGGCAAAATTGCAGCACCGAGGCCATGAAGAAGGTAAACTATTTCTGTTGGATCCCTATAAAATGTTTACCACTGATGCCTTTAAGGAAGAAGAACTCAGTATTTTAAAGCAGCTTAATGTCAATCCACAGATATTGAAATATAATTTGGAACTAGCTTATTTTGAGTCAGCATCACTGATTCTACTCCCTTGGGCCTCACTGATACAGAAGCTTAGCAGAGCACCTAGTATTTTCTTGTTGGATCAAAGAGGAAGGTTCTCAACCATGCCTAAAATAGAAACTAATCACAGAGACTCTGAATTGTTTTCCCCACCCTCTGATGTTCAAGGAATGACAGAACTTGATAGAACAGCTTTTAAAAAGACAGGCATCATCCCAGAACTTAAACAGAGGAAAGAAATACTCAATAAAGTATTGTGATGCCTTGAAAGGGCAAAATTGCAGCACCGAGGCCATGAAGAAGGTAGACTATTTCTGTTGGATCCCTATAAAATATTTACCACTGATGCCTTTAAGGAAGAAGAACTCAGTATTTTAAAACAGCTTAATGTCAATCCACAGATATTGAAATATAATTTGGAACTAGCTTATGAAAACTTTAAGTCAGAAGAAATCTTGAGAGCTGTGCTTCCTGAAGGTCAAGATGTGACCTCGGGATTTAGCAGAGTTGGGCACCATGCCCTCCTGAAACTTTGAGTTCATCAACTACCTTCAGTTCAGTTCAGTTCAGTCGCTCAGTCGTGTCTGACTCTTTGTGACTCCATGAATTGCAGCACGCCATGCCTCCCTGTCCATCTCCCAGAGTTCATTCAGACTCACGTCCATTAAGTCACTGATGCCATCCAGCCATCTCATCCTTGGTCGTCCCCTTCTCCTGCCCCCAATCCTTCCCAACATCAGAGTCTTTTCCAATGAGTCAACTCTTCGCATGAGGTGGCCAAAGTACTGGAGTTTCAGCTTTAGCATCATTCCTTCCAAGGAAATCCCAGGGCTGATCTCCTTCAGAATGGATTCGTTGGACCTCCTTGCAGTCCAAGGGACTCTAAAGAGTCTTCTCCAACACCACAGTTCAAAAGCATCAATTCTTTGGTGCTCAGCCTTCTTCACAGTCCAACTCTCACATCCATACATGACCATAGGAAAAACCATAGCCTTGACTAGACGGGCCTTAGTCAGCAAAGTAATGTCTCTGCTTTTGAATATGCTATCTAGGTTGGTCATAACTTTTCTTCCAAGGAGTGTCTTTCAACTACCTTACAAGCATTTAATTGGCCAAGTTACGATTGGCAAAAATCCAAGAATCACATCAGCAGTAAACAAAATCAATAATATTGTTATTACTGAAATTTCCAAATGGAAATACTATCTGGAGAGGAGAATATGGTGACCAAGGTTTGAAAAAACAATAACACTAATGAATTTGATTTTTCAAAAGTCTACTGGAATCCTTGTCTCTCCACAGAACACAATCATATCACAAAACTTCTCAAACCTGGGGATGTCCTATTGATGATGGGACTGGGCCCTTGGCCGTTGCATCAGCAAAGAAACACTGCACTGTGTTTGCTAGTGATGTCAATCCTAAATCTTATAAATGGCTACTGTGCAATTGAAAATTAGATAAAGTGGACCAAAAGGTAAAAGTCTTTAAGTTGGATGGGAAAGATTTCCTGCAAGGGCCAGTCAGAGAAGAGTTAATACAGCAGCTGAAGCCACTGTGAAAAGGAAGAAAACACTCTGTGAACATTGTCATGAATTTGACAGCAAAGGCTATTGAGTTTCTCACCACTTTCAAAGCACTCTTAGATGGCAGCCATGTGACAGTGAGATACTTCCCATTGTCCACTCTTACAGCTTTAGCTAATCCAGCTAAGGATGTTCAGCAACGAACTGAAACTGTGTTAGGCATCTCCTAGGAAGCATGCAGTTCAGTTTGTTTAGTAAAAATTGTGGCCCCTAATAAAAAAAACGTTATACGTCACTTCTCAAATTCCTGCTGCTATATTTTACAAGAACCAGACTGTAAATCAGGAGAGTCATGAAGATCCACCTCTTAAATGCCAGAGGATAGATAAAGAATTTTAAGAAGAAAAAACACAAATTACTTCAGTCACTTAATTGAAAATGCTGCGAGCGAAATGACAAAGAGACACAGACACACAAAGGACAGACATACACACAACTCCGGCCGGAGGAACAAATCTGTGCAAGCCCCCCTTGCGGTTTATTTTTATAGTCCAGTTCTGGGAAGCAATCCAAGAAGCAAAACACTGTATTCTTTTACCATATAGGTACAAAATTATGATTACAGCACAGAGGGAGAAAGTGACCTTCACATGTTTACTAAGAAGCCTGTCCAGGACCCCAGCTTCCTCCTACTCGTCAGGGAGGGCGTGAGACTCCTCCTATGCGAGCGGGTCCCTAACCATTAGGGGTTCGTGAACAGGCTCCTGGCAGGAGGGCTCTTGTTTGCAAGGAACCCCATGACCAGACAAAAAGGCCCCGTTTGCGGGCACCTGATGCCTCCCTATCTGATCCATTCCCAGGTCACTGCTGGTCTCCCACAGGAAATAGTTTCTCCATCTCCCCACTAGACTTTTGTGACAGTGAACTATTGAACACTTTTATTTTACCCTCGCTGGCTTCCCACATGTACAGCATGGTGCTATTTTCTATGCATTTTCTAAATGATCACCAACCCTAGTTATGTTATATCACCACAAAGATATTGTTACTTCATTCTTGACTATATTCTCCACTCTATTGTTTGATACTTGTGACTCATTTGTTTTGCAGTGGAAATCGATACCTCTTAATGTCCCTTGCTTATTTTTTTCCTCTCTCCCACCAAGCACCATGGTAACCACATGTTTTTTCTCTGCATCTATGACTGTTTTTGTTTTGTTATGTCTCTTCAGTATTTTGTCATTTAGATTGCACATTCATTTCCTCAGTTCAGTTAGTCACTCAGTCGTGTCCGACTCTTTGTGACCCTATGAACAGCAGCACGCCAGGCCTCCCTGTCCATCACCAACTCTCGGAGTACACCCAAACACATGTCCATTGAGTCGGTGATGTCATCCAACCATCTCATCTGCTGTTGTCCCCTTCTCCTCCTGCCCTCATTCTTTCCCAACATCAGGGTCTTTTCAAATGAGTCAGCTCTCTGCATTGGGTGGCCAAAGTATTTGAGCTTCAGCTTCAACATCAGTCCTTCCAATGAACACCCAGGACTGATCTCCTTTAGGATGGACTGGTTGGATCTCCTTGCAGTCCAAGGGACTCTCAAGAGTCTTCTCCAGTGCCACAGTTCATTTCCTACTTTAGCTAAATACCTAAGAGAGTGATTGCTGGACTACATCTTAAGAGTATGCTTCTTTTTGTGCATAAGCTCTTTGCAACTCCATGAGCTGTGTAGCCGACCAGACTCCTCTGTCCATGGAATTTTCCAGGCAAGAATACTGGATTGGGTTGCCATTTCCTCCTCCAGGGGATCTTCTCAACCCAGGGATTGAACCCGTGTTTCTTGCATTGGTAGGTGAATTCTTTATCACCCTCCCACCTGGGAAGCCCATGTTTAGTTTTGTAAGAAAATTCTAAAATATTATCGGAAGTGGATGTACCATTTTTGTACTCCTACCAGCAATGGATGAACATTTCTATTCTTCACGTTGCTTTCTTGCTGCTGCTGCTGCTAATTCACATCAGTCGTGTCCGACTCTGTGTGACCCCATAGACAGAAGCCCACTAGGTTCCCCCGTTCCTGGGATTCTCCAGGCAAGAACAGTGGAGTGGGTTGCCATTTCCTTCTCCAATGCATGAAAGTGAAAAGTGAAAGTGAAGTCACTCAGTCACATCCAACTCTTAGCGACCCCATGGACTGCAGCCCACCAGGCTCCTCCATCCATGGGATTCTCCAGGCAGGAGTACTGGAGTGGGGTGCCATTGCCTTCTCCACATTGTTTTCTTACTTAGCAATATATTAATAAAATCACCCCATATCAGCTTTTAGCAATTAGTTTTCTTATCTATTTTAACAGGTTCATAATAGTTTATTGTATGTATGTACCATAGTTTATGTTTGTTTAGCCAAAGTAGTGCTTGTGTACATTGTGTGCTTGCATGAGTTCTGCATGGCTACTTCTGAAGTGGGGCTTCTCTGATGGCTCAAATTGTAAAGGATCTACCAGCAATGCAGGGGACCTAGGGTTGATTACTGGCTAAACCTAAAGCCAGGAAGTAGATCACGGAGACATTTATTTTTATATAGGATGAATCTGTTCACACACTCAAAGGCCGCTTGAATCATAAAGTCATTCTAAGGATGTTGGCATATTTCCACTGGGTCTGACTCTATATTGGATCCTCTCCTATTGGAATATCTATAAGATTTGATACTATTCCTTATTCCATTTCAGTTCTTATTGCCCCTATTTACTCTAAGTAACTTATAATATTCTGTGTATGACTGAACATTTATGTTTCTGTAGATAATTCTGTTTCACTGAAATTATGTTATTTTTCCTTTATATTTGTTGTTGGCAGAGCCTTTGGTCATTGTATTGATTTATAGTGCTTCAGTTCAGTTCAGTTCAGTTGCTCAGTCGTGTCCGACTCTTTGTGACCCCATGAATCGCAGCATGCCAGGCCTCCCTGCCCATCACCAACTCCCGGAGTTCACTCAGACTCATGTTAATTGAGTCCGTGATGCCATCCAGCCATCTCATCCTCGGTCGTCCCCTTCTCCTCCTGCCCCCAATCCTTCCCAGCATCAGACTCTTTTCCAATGAGTCAACTCTTCGCATGAGGTGGCCAAAGTACTGGAGTTTCAGCTTTAGCATCATTTCTTCCAAAGAAATCCCATGGTTGATCTCCTTCAGAATGGACTGGTTGGATCTCCTTGCAGTCCCAGGGACTCTCAAGAGTCTTCTCCATCGCCACATTTCAAAAGCATCAATTCTTCGGTGTTCATCCTTCTTCACAGTCCAACTCTCACATCCATACATGACCACAGCAAAAACCATAGCCTTGACTAGATGGACCTTAGTCGACAAAGTAATATCTCTGCTTTTGAATATGCTGTCTAGGTTGGTCATAACTTTAGCTTATGGCAAACAATTGGTTAGACTGCCCTGATTTGCACAGCTTGCATTATTTCTGCAATTTGGAGCCCTTGGCATTAGGGCACTCATTTTCTTCCTTAAATTTTCTGTTTCTCTCTTTTTCCTAAGCAAATGATAGATAATCTCTATAACTTTAACCAGAAAAAGTTTTTAAATTATATTTGAGTGCTATCTGTTATCTTACAGAATTTCCCTGGTTGCTTAGATGGTAAAGAATCTACTCGCCATAAGGGAGAACTGGGTTCAGTCCCTGGGCTGGGAAGATCCCTTGGAGAAGGAAATGGCAATCCACTCCAGTATTCTTGCCTGGAGGATCCCATGGACAGAGGAAGCTGGTGGGTTACCTTACATAAGAATTATTTTTGTACACTTTGGAAACTGAGTTTAAGGTAGCATAAGTCCTTCTCTTTTTATTTTGTATCTGAACAAGTCTGTTTCTGTGAGTATGGTTTCAGTGTGTCTGCCCTCTGATACCCTCTTGCAGCACCAACCATCTTACTTGGGTTTCTCTTACCTTGGACATGGGAGTATCTCTTCACGGCTGCTCCAGCAAAGCACAGCCGCTGCTCCTTACCTTGGATGAGGGGTATATCCTTACTGTCGCCGTTCCTGACCTTCAATGTGGGATAGCTCCTCTAGACCCTCCTGTGCCTGCACAGCCACTGCTCCTCGGGTTGCTCCTCCTGGTCGCCAGCCCTGGCCTCAGGCGTGGGTGGCTCCTTAGGGTCGCCACCCCTGGCCTCAGGTGCAAGGTGGTTCCTCCCAGCTGCTGCCCCTGGCCTCAGGCTCGGGGTGGCTCCTCAGGGTCACTGGCCCTGGCCTCGGGATCAGGGTGGTTCCTCAGGATCACTGCCCCTGACCTCGGATGCGGGGTGTCTCCCCCTGGCCACTACTGGCCTCAGACATGGGGTAGTTCCTCCCAGCTGCCGCCCTGACCTCAGACGCAGGGTGTTTCCCCTCAGCCGCCACTGACCTTGGATGTGGGGTGTCTCCTCCCGACCACTACCCCTGACCTCAGACACGGGGTAGCTCCTCTTGGCCGTGCTTAGTGAGCCGGCTCTCACAGCCGCCCGCGCTTAGTGAGCCGGCTCTCGCAGCCGCCCACGCTTAGTGAGCCGGCTCTCGCAGCCGCCCGCTAGTTAGATGACTAACTAGTCAATCTAATCACACTAGGACCACAGCCTTGTCTAACTCAATGAAACCAAGCCATGCCTGCAGGGCAACCCAAGACAGGCGGGTCATGGTGGAGAGGGCTGACAGAACGTGGTCCACTGGAGAAGGGAATGGCAAGCCACTTCAGTATTCTTGCCTTGAGAACCCCATGAACAGTATGAACAGGCAAAATGATAGGATACCAAAAGAGGAACTCCCCAGGTCATTAGGTGCCCAATATGCTACTGGAGATCAGTGGAGCAATAAGTCCAGAAAGAATGAAGGGATGGAGCCAAAGCGAAAACAATACCCAGTTGTGCATGTGACTGGTGATAGAAGCAAGA
>SJYT01035197.1:123518-135204 GCA_006410635.1 Cephalophus harveyi | reverse complement strand
CTTTCTGTAAAACACAAGTATTCACAGGCCCCTTTGTACCCACTTCATTTGGCAAGAGAGGGAGGTAGGCAGAGGAAAGAAGGGGAGCAGTCTTTCAGCTTTGTCTCCCTTCTGTCTGATATAGATAGAGGACTTTGGAATGAAGGCTTCTTTGCATGGATTCAGGGTAAGTGTGAACATTTATCTTCCTTGCCTTCTAATCTCCCCTTTCTGTTACTGTGTTCAGCCCCCAGTGGCCTCAAGTAGCCAGATCCCAGGACAATATCTCTCCGGTCTCTGCTCCTCAGCTGGAGCCTTCACCCTGAGACTACTCTCAAAATTTGTTCCCTTTTGGATGTCCCTTGCCTACAATCCTTGCTAACTGGCAGATGGCATCCATTTGCTTGAGCCACATGTTCTTGTTTGGTAAGGTCTCCCTAAGGTTTGTCCAAATTCCCTGATCATGATGAATGTCAGGCCCTGAAGTTGTAAAAAAAAAAGGTGAAGTTGTAAAAAAAAGGTCAAGAAGGAGGTATTTCTGGAGGGCAGTGTTTATGAAATTTTCAAGTAATGCACATAGGCAAGTTTGTCATTTGGTGAAGCAGACTCAAGGAGTGGAAGTGAAAGATTACTCCCACCTTCACAGCACCCTTCGTAGCCCAGTCCACCCTGCAGCTTGAGAGCTAAAAGTCCTTGGATGGATTTGGTGGTGGGAAAGGTTTTTTTCTCCAGAGAGGCTTTCTAGCTCACACTTCTCCAGAGCCCAAGAACACTCCCAGACTCAAGATGATGTCATTGGAGTGTTTTTAGATAGAGAATTTGAGACTTACTCTGACCTCATGTGCTTTGTGTTTCCAGCCGAACTCAAACTTTCCAAGACTTAGGTTCATTTACCTTTAGTCAAAAATTCCCTTTTTTGGCTCCATGTCTAATTATACATGGGATTCTATCTCTTCTTGGCCATCAGGTACCACTTGATCAAAAGTACCACCCATTTAGGTGAGGCCAATGTGTCTGACATCTCCTTTGAAGTTCAAATAGGGTCGGAAATGAGTGCAATATTGCTCACATGATGTCAACTTCACATGTTTGAAATATAATGTGTGACATTTGACAAACTCAAGCACATGGTAAGGCAGCCATTCTGCTTATAGAGCCAAAGATTCCACTCAGGAATAGGGAAATGACTTCCCATTGATGGTCTGCTTCTCTGTTGATGGTGGACTCAGACTAGGGAGCTCTTTGATGAAGGGTCTGAATGCTATTTTCAACTCTTGGGAAAGTTGTGATCTATTTGAATGATTTCAGAATTTTAGTAGGCAGACCTTCCCTCATCCCTTGCTCTCACTCTGGGGGAGAGTTCCACTGAAGGCATAAGTTGTTTGTTTGTTCTGAAACCTGCCTGGTTGATAAAAGCTATTAGTTCTATGTATGTAATTTGCTTCTCCCTGAAGACTACTCCAGATAGCTTGGGCTTGGCCAGGCAAACCGGAGAAGGCAATTTCCCTACAAGTAAGCTCTCACTTTCCCCATCTTCACCCACAGCAGGCCTTAGAACACTCTCTTTCATCGAATCAAAATGAGACCACAGAACCCTCAGTTCAGCACCCCTGGCAGTCTGGACCAGTTGCCTGCAGTTGGTATACAAAATAATAATAGTAGCTAATGTCTTGTTATGATACTATTATTATTATTATTATTTGACAGATAAGGAAACCAAGGCCAAGGGAGGGTAAGTTATCTTTCCCCAGGCAGAACCTGGGCTGGAATTCTGGTCTGTCTGACTCCAGAAACTACCTCTTAACAAGTACACTATAGCAATTCATTCATTCACTCAATAAGTATTTAATCGGCACCAATTATGTGTTAGCACTGTTTTAGGCACTGGGGATATGACAGTCAGAAGATCATCTGGTGGATCATGACACTATGTGGGCTTCCTGAAGAGAGAGGTCTTCTGGGGATTAATGACATACAATGGAGGATACATCCATTTGCTAGCAGGATGAGGGATCTCAAAAATGTGAGAGCTCCAAACAGGAGTACAGGCAGTGTATAAAAACCTCAAGTTGTGCGGCAAAGGAAGGTAGAGTTTGACCTTAACCCTGGTCCTAACAGTGTCCTGTGTGCTTAGTATAGGCTGTGGCCCATGTGCCAGTGCTTGAAGTGGAGAACATGTCCCATTTGTCTCTATCACTCTGTGGAGGTCAACCCACCCAGAGCCCCCTAACCATAGGCCAACCTTAGGTTTCCACATCTGCTCGCCTTTTTTGCTTTTAGTAGCTGAATGTGTGGAGAAGGCAATGGCAACCCACTCCAGTGTTCTTGCCTGGAGAATCCCAGGGACGGGGGAGCCTGGTGGGCTGCCATCTATGGGGTCGCACAGAGTCGGACACAACTGAAGCGACTCAGCAGCAGCAGCAGCAGCAGCTGAATGTGTGTTGTTCATGGCTCCTTGCAAGGAACACTGTTAGTCGGTCACAGGTGGTGCTGAGGTCGCCCCCACTATAGATACATTTCTCCCTTGTAAAGGGCAAAGGAGATATAGATCAAAGGACACCTGGGCCCATGTGCTTCATATGGAGACCGGGGTGAGCTGGAAAGGAAAGAGGAGGAGGGAACTGGGGCAGGCTAGAGCCATGCCATGATTTATTGGCTTGTTTTGCTCCTGCACTTCTGTTTACCCAGCTGGGCCTGCTGCTGCCCGGCATGTGCACAGCCACTCTGGCCAGTCTTTGTGGGAGTGTCAGAGAGAGTGTGGTCTGCACCAGCTCCTGGTAAAACTGAGGCGGTGGAGTTTGTCTTTGATGGTTGCAACATCCCTGCCCATTGGGCCTTTTCTCATCCTCCTGGGGCTCCCCCTCCCAACACACATATCCCAGTCCCAGCCACAAAATCCTTTGGGTCTTTTTCTCCTTAGTGGAGCCTGGCATCACTCAGGCATCTAAGACATACCTATGCTAACAGGTAAGCATCTGCCAACAGCCTCAAGCCTAATTCTTCTAGCATTTAAAAATGCTGGGCACCTCTTTAATTAATCTATTCAAGGGAGATAAGAACAGAGTGCCTCAGGAGAAGAAATGAAACAAATAGCTTAGAGAAGAGATGCAGGTTTAAGAATATGAATCAAGTCCCTGGTCTTCTAGGCTAGTCTTCTAAATCCTGGCATCTTGATAAAGCTCGCTGACTGCTTTAAATAGAGAAGTCTTGGCGGCCCCAAAGTAGAATGATTTCAGAACTCTGTGTGTGCATGTGCACGAGAGAGAGAGAGAGGGAGGGGTGAGACAGAGAGATGGTGGTGGTGGTCAGGATTTGAGATTTAAAAGGCCCCTCCATGTACATGATCTGTCAGTGCATAGAATCAGCTCTGTGTGTGCTGTGCTTAGTCACTAGTGGTGTCTGACTCTTTGCAACCCTATGGACTACAGCCCGCCAGGCTCCTCTGTCCACAGGGATTCTCCAGGCAAGAATGCTGGAGTGTGTTGCCATACCCTCCTTCAGGGGATCTTCCCAACCCAGGGATCCAACCCAGGTCTCCCGCATTGTAGGCGGATTCTTTACCATCTGAGCCACCAGTGAAGCCCAAGAATACTAGAGTGAGTAGCCTATGCCTTCTCTAAGGGATCTTCCTGACCCAGGAATTGAACCTGCATTGCAAGTGGTTTCTTTACCAGCTGAGCTACCAGTGAAGCCCCAGAATCAGCTCTACTTTTCTTAAATACCAACCTAACCTGAAACCAAACAGAAGAATGTAGCCACTGGTGGCAGAGGGCCCTGGGCCTTGAGTGAGCACCAGAGTGGGGTGGTCCTGAGTGGGAGTTTTAAACCCTAGTGCTGGTGGTGCTAGTGGTAAAGAACCTGCTTGCAATGCGGGAGACCTGGGTTCAGTCCCTAGGTCAGGAAGATCTCTTGAGAAGGAAATGGCAACCCATTCTAGTATTCTTGCCTGGAAAAAGATCTCACGGACAGAGGAGCCTGGTGGGTTACAGTCCATGGGGTCACAAAGAGTCAGACATGACTGAGCACACAGGTATGTACTGCTACTTATTAACTCTTTGACCAGAGGCAAGTTGCTAGCTTAGCTTAGCTTCTCTTGGTTTTCATTGGTTTGGATATCAAACATGATAAAGTCTGTCAGACACTTAGCACCCCATCTGCATGATCAGTACATGAGGGCTGTGATGATCAAGGTGAGGATTCTGAGGAACAGAAGCTGGGGCACCTGAGAACTTCAGCGCTTTTGATGTTCCTTCCTAGGGTTCCCACAGTTGAAAGGAAAATGTGGAAAGTGGACACAATCCAAGTGCCCATCGATGGATGAATGGATAAACAAAAAGTAGTATACACATACAACGGAATACTATTTGGCCTTAAATAAGAAGGAAATTCTGACACATGCTACATGGATGGACCTTAAAAACATTATGCTAAGTGAAATGAGTCAGTCACAAAAAGGTAAATACTGTATGATTCCACTTACATGAAGGACCTATAGTCGTCTGATTCATGGAGACAAAGTAGGATGGTAGTCGCCAGGAGTTCAAGGTAGCAGGGAAAGGAAAGCTGTTTAATGGGCACAGAGTTTCAGTCTGGGAATATGAAAAGAGTTCTGGAGATAGATGCTTGCACAACCATCTATCTCCAGAAAGATGTAAATATATAATGCCACTGAACTGTACATTTTAAATGGTTAAAACAGTAAGCTCTATGTGTGTGTGCATGCCTGCTAAGTTGCTTCAGTCATGTCTGACTCTTTGCGACCCTATGGACTGTAGCCCACCAGGCTCCTCTATCCATGAGATTCTCCAGGCAAGAATATTGGAGTAGGTTGCCATGCCCTCCTCTAGGGGATCTTCCTGACCCAGGGAATGAACCCACATCTCTTACATCTCCTGCATTGGTAGGCGGGTTCTTTACCACTAGCACCACCTGGGAAGCCCCAAAACTTTATGTGTATGTTACCACAATTTTTTGAAATTTAAGTATGAGAATGGATGGGGTTAGAGATGTAAGTGTGAGGAATGAGAGAAGGGAAAAGCACAGTGAATAGAGGAGTGCTCCAGGGAAAGCCTTGCTGGGACTCCACTATGTTCTACCCTACTGTGGGAGGGCAGCTGATTTCCATAAAGGGGCAGAGACAGAGAAAACAGGAGCAGAAGAGGACAATGGCCTGGGGTTGTCAATGGCAAAGAAAAGATGCAAGAGAATGGAGGTTTCTGAGCTCTGAAAATGCAACAAGCTAGGAAAGAAGGCTCCATCCCAAGACTATGGTCACCTGTGGTGAGCATCGAAGCCCATGTGGACCACAGCTGCAGCCAGGTGGGGAGACCTTAGCTGTGGAAGAGGAGGTGCCTTGGGCTGGCCTGAGATTAAAAAAAAAAAAGACGACAGAGATTCATGAATGCAATCACCTCAGCTCTCCATTGCTTCCAAAGTAGAGTGTCTGCGACCAGCCTCTCCGCTTCTTCCAATCCTGCTCTCTCTGGCTCCTCAGGGCCCCTCAGGGATGCCCTTTCCCTGCAGCTGGGCTGCCTGGTTTCCCTGAATAAGAGGATGTGGAGGCAAATCTTCCAGTCCTCACATCCCTAGCAGCCCTACCTCCTGGCTGGACCATCCTGGCCCCTGTGCACATGGCGCCTGTCCATGTGGACACACCTGAGTCCAGGACCAGAACAAGCTGCAGGGCTCCCAGCCCAGGCACGGAGGTAATTAGGCACGTCTTCTCTGCTCCTGAAGTAATGTTTATTTGTCTTCTAAATTCTGCCAACCAAAATGGCTTAGGCTGTGACTTACCATCACACCGTTATGTCATACTTCCTTACTCCTTTTATGACCAAGAAAGACTCCAGGCACAGTAGCCATATTATGTCCCAGCAAACTCCTGCCCAAATTAAGCCCCCGTTTCTGGTCCCTGTCACTGGTCAAAAATGACATCCAAGTATAATTGCTGTTTTAGGGGCACATTTTAGGGCAAAGGCAAAAAATAATGAATGTACCTTTTTCTGACTGAAATTTGCATCTGTGTTTTTACCCTCTCCTGGCAAACATGGTTTATGTTTATTTAAACAGCCCTTAATAAAAATGTACAGCTGCAAAGCATCTTATGCTCAATGCTTTCTGGTTAAGAAAATTGCCCATAATCATAGCTGACTTTCCTATTCGTAACAGAATATTACTTTTCACTGATGCATGGCTGCGGCCCAATGTGTGAACATTATAAACACAGTGGGAGGTTTATCTGAAGTTGCAAGCACTTCATTCGTTCATTCCTTCAGTCAATCAACAAACGTGTAGGACCTTTTAGAGCACAGGGGAAAGGCACCACATGAGAGGCATGAGAGGGTGTGTCAGGTCACCAATATGATGAGGATAACCACTGTCAGCCACAATTGATGTGTCAAGACTAGCTGTAAAGGATGACGTCAGTGATTTGTTGCTGATAATAGTGAATGTACCAAAATTGCTGAATGATTTACTTTAGTTGTAAACTGGAGTGGATTCAAGCTTATCTTTATGCTAACAGTGTCACTCTCACTTGCTTGTATTTCAGTATGTTTTAATGAGACTTAAGAGAAAATGGTCTAATTACCAGCCAGCATGCTGCTACTACTACTGCTAAGTCGCTCCAGTTGTGTCCGACTCTGTGCGACCCCATAGACGGCAGCCCACCAGGCTCCCCCGTTCCTGGGCTTCTCCAGGCAAGAATACTGCAGTGGGTTGCCATTTTCTTCTCCAGTTTTCCTTTAAAATTGGAGGAAGTTACAGATTAGTACACACAGGCAAAGTCGTATCTGACTCTTTGTGACCCCATGGACTGTAGCCCACCAGGCTCCTCTGTCCATGGAATTCTCTAGGCAACAATACTGGAGTAGGTTGCCATTCCCTTCTCCAGCATGCTAAGAACCATGTATTCCCTGAATATACCCATGGGAGTTTGTCATGCTTGTGAACGTCATCTGTCAGTTGTATCAGTTTAGAATTGTTGGAGGGGCACAGAAGGTGCATGTTATGGGGAGAAGTAGAGAGAGAGGAACCTGGGGAGGTCTGATGGGTATGTGCAGCTTTTCAAAGCTTGAATAAACACATTTTCGATCAGATTGCTCCAAATTTTGCAGAGCTAGTTATGGTTGATATCATACAGCTACTGTTTATTGACCAAGTTCCAGTCTTTCCCCTGTTACAGAGATGGGATCTTAAAGTAGTGACTTTCAGCACATACTTATGACTTTAGCCTGTCTTGGAGAAGCCATAATTATATATCCCATAATCGACTGCTCCTGGTACTGGCTGCATTGCATGTTGAGCTCCTTAGAAATGAGAATGTGGCCCAAGAGGCAGTTTCCAAGCTAGGTTTCATGGAGTGATTGTATTGTGCACCTCATATATCTGTCTTGGAAAATAGATGGAAATTTTCAGTAAAGACTCAAACTAGAAAAGGAACTTACTAATAATGACCTTGATATGCTATCTCTGTGGCTTCCCTGGTGGCTCAGTCAGTAATGAGTCTGCCTGCAATGCAGGAGACCTGGGTTCGATCCCTGGGTCAGGAAGATCCCCTGGAGAAGGAAATGACAACCCACTCCAATATCCTTGCCTGGAGAATTCCATGGACAGAGGAGGCTGGTGGGCTACAGTCCACGGGATCACAAAAAGTCAGGCACGACTGCGTGACTAACTTTCACTTTCATGCTATCTCTACCGGGTGTTGGGGGTGTTGAGGGTACAGAGAAAGGATGCCTGTGTTGCCTTACTTTTCCAATATAAAATGGATTTCTGGAATTAACCAGAAGATAGATGGAATAATATCTCACATGCAAATAGAACAAGCCATTGGCTTGGTGTTCTGATTTGAAGGGTACTGGAAATGTTTCCCCACTCCTGAAACTATTCTCCCACTGGTGCTTGATTTTCTAACATTAGAAATTGTGGTAGAATTACTTTATTTGTTTAAAAACTATGCTTTGTTCTTTAAACTGTTTTTCTTTTTTCAAACATATGCTTTGGGAAAGGAGGATACTTTTTTTAAAAAATAAGAAGCACATTCAGGAATGAACTGGAAGCCTGCTAGAACTGTTGTTCAGAAGACCAATTGTGTGGAGATGCAACCTCAGTAATTAATCAGTGAGAAGCTAGCCGCCAAATATCTGATGAGAGGGAGGAGGCCCTCTCCTTTGAGGGGGGAAAATGACTCCCTTCTGATTGAAAAAGCACCATCCCAGACCTTCTTGCTGCTGACATGCAGATGTACATCTGGCTGTAATCTCTCACTCCCTGCTAGCTTTTGCCAAACTGTGTGGAACAGAAATCTTGTTTCTCCCCCATGTAAGGAGACAGAGAGAAATTGAATAGTTACATAGTTAAAATTCTGAGCACTGGCTAGGAGAAGGAACATGCCCAAAGCAATAAAAAGACTCTCACTTAAAAACTGTGACTGAAGAAAGATTTGAGCAGTTTAAACAACTGGTTGAGTTGATCTGGGTGAAGAGAGTAGGTGTCTCAAAGCCACAGACAAGTCTTGATACGCTGCAGACAAGCCAAGAAATCTTTAAACTGTGTTAAATCTACTCAAGGTTGTTGAACAAGATAGAACAAATGCTTGATAAAATTTGACAGGATTTATTTGCACCTAGGTGTCTGTGTTTCAATACATCTTGCTCTAAATTTTATTTTCTGTGGAGTTGTCTTAAATGTGGGTTTATTTATGAGTGAAAGCAGAAATGAGCCAGGAAATGTGCTCTGTTCCCTCTCTCGGAGCTGTCCCACTTAAGGGAAACCTATCATTCTGTCAGAGTGGTGGCAACTCACCCAAACTGCAGGACTAGCACATTTAGGAGGAAAATCACACCCTTTGAAGTTTTGTCTTCAAAATTTGTTAACCCACAATTCACAAGTGACAGCAAACACCCCCATGCCTATACCTTTGGATTAAATACTGCAGCCTTCTTTAAAAGTGAAAATGTCCCTGGGAAGGATAACATATAAAGTTAGTAGGTCCTTAATACGGTGGTTCCCCAAACTGAGTATTTATCAGAACTATCTGACACCACATCTTTCATTTATATTGAGAACTTTAAAAATGCAGGAAAGTATAGAAAAGAATATAGCAAACACTTGTGTTTCTGTGCAGAGTAAAAATACACTACTTTGTCTTCCATTAAAAAAATAGAATACTTTAATAGAACAGACTTTTAAGTAGTTTATTTTTGAAAACAAACTACAGGAAAAGTTGGAGTTCCCTTAATCTCCCACTTCTCGTCCATCCATTTTCCTTAATTTGATACATTTTCTTCCAGGCCATAAATAATACATTATAGTTGTATCCACTCTTTAAATTCAGCATTATATTCTTGAGAGCAGTTCATGTGGGTGCATAATGATCTAGCTGTTTTCACTACTGAACTGTAACCTATAGTACAACCATGACATTTCATTTATTCATTCCCCAATTGATGAATTTTTAGATTGTTTCCATTTTTTTACTATTAAAAACAACTTGCAGTGAACACTGGTGTCCATGTGTCTTTGCACACTGGGTAGTGAAAAATTCTCCAGAGTACGTACCATTTAGATAGTAGAATGGGATTGCCAGCTTAAAAACTATGCACACTTTTAGTTTTCTGGGTCTTAGCAGATTGCTTTCCAAAATGTCTACCAAATAACAATCCCACCAGTGATCTATGTCGTCCCATGACACTATATTGTAATTGGCAACTTTCGAGTTTTAATTTTTGCCAATCTGACAATTAAAACTGATATCCCCCCTTAAAAAATGTCCCTGAATATTAGTGAGGTTGAGTATCTTTTCATATATTTATAGGTGATTCTAGTTTCTTTGGTCTATTGCCTGTTAGTAATCTTTGCCCATTTTTCTTTTGGGTTGATTGCCTTTTTAAAATTGATTTATTATATGTCCTTTAGATGCTGCTTCTTTTCCAATTTTTGCAAGGCAAATATCCCCTCCTACTATATGGCTTGTTTTAGCTTTATTGTGTTGCTTTTTTGCTGTAGACATTTTAATATTTAATACAGCCACATTTATATATCTTTTCTATTAAACTTTGTGGGTGTGATTAATGAATTCTTCCATACTCTGAGACTATAAAAGTATTCTATATTTGCATCAAAATGTTATGAAATTTTGCTTTTAATATTTAGATCTTTAATTCATTTTGGACTGATTTGCACACAGGATTTGAGGAAGTTATCTAATTTTTATCTTTTCTCACAAGGATCATTTTAATGCCATTCATTGAAAAGTCTCTATCATATTCTCCATAATTTATAATCAACCTCTGTTGTATATCCTGTTGTCTTAGATTCATATGAGTTGTTTTTAAACTCTTTAATACTCCATTGATTTGTTTATCCATCTGCCAATATCACACCACACTGTTTTAATTGCTATAACATTATAATAAATGTTAAGAATCTGCCCCCCTCCCCATTGATCTTCAAAATTGCTTTGCCTATCAGCTTGTCAGGAGCCATTAAAAATCCTGGTGTGATTTTTTAAATATTTATTTTGGGGTGTGTCAGGTCTTAGTTGTGGCACATGGGCTCTTTCATCGTGGCACATGGACTTCTCTCTAATTGAGGCACATGGGTTTATTACTGGGTTTAGTAGTTGTGGCACATGTGCTTATTTGCCCCACAGCATGTGGGATCTTATTTCCCCCACCAGGGGTTGAACCCCCATCCCCTGCATTGGAAGACAAAGCCTTAGCCACTGGACCACCATGGAAGTACCCCTGGTGTGATTTAGACTGAATTTGAATTAAATTTATAGATCAGTTTCAAGAGAGTTGCCATCTTGATGTTGAGTCTTCTCATACATCTTCATAGTATATCTTTCCTTTTTGAGGTCACCCTTTTGAGTGCCTGATGAACCATGGAATGAGGTTCATGACATTGTACAGGAGACAGGGATCAAGAACATCCCCATGGAAAAGAAATGCAAAAAAGCAAAATGGCTGTCTGGGGAGGCCTTACAAATAGCTCTGAAAAGAAGAGAGGCGAAAAGCAAAGGAGAAAAGGAAAGATATAGGCATCTGAATGCAGAGTTCCAAACAATAGCAAGAAGAGATAAGAAAGCCTTCTTCAGCGATCATTGCAAAGAAATAGAGGAAAACAACAGAATGGGAAAGACTAGAGATCTCTTCAAGAAAATTAGAGATACCAAGGGAACATTTCATGCACAGATGGGCTCAATAAAGGACAGAAATGGTATGGACCTAACAGAAGCAGAAGATATTAAGAGGAGGTGGCAAGAATACACAGAAGAACTGTACAAAAAAAGATCTTCACGACCCAGATAATCATGATGATGTGATCACCAATTTAGAGCCAGACATCTTGGAATGTGAAGTCAAGTGGGCCTTAGAAAGCATCACTATGAACAAAACTAGTGGAGGTGATGGAATTCCAATTGAGCTGTTTCAAATCCTGAAAGTGCTGCACTCAATCTGCCAGCAAATCTGGAAAACTCAGCAGTGGCCACAGGACTGGAAAAGGTCAGTTTTTATTCCAATTCCAAAGAAAAGCAATGCCAAAGAATGCTCAAACTACCACACAATTGCACTCATCTCACATGCTAGTAAAGTAATGCTCAAAATTCTCCAAGCCAGGCTTCAGCAATATGTGAACCGTGAACTCCCTAATGTTCAAGCTGGTTTTAGAAAAGGCAGAGAAACCAGAGATCAAATTGCCA
>SJYT01035197.1:94173-122649 GCA_006410635.1 Cephalophus harveyi | reverse complement strand
ACTGATGCTTTTGAACAGTGGTGTTGGAGAAGACTCTTGAGAGTCCCTTGGACTGCAAGGAGATCCAACCAGTCCATTCTGAAGGAGATCAGCCCTGGGATTTCTTTGGAAGGAATGATGCTAAAGCTGAAACTCCGGTAATTTGGCCACCTCATGCGAAGAGTTGACTCATTGGAAAAGACTCTGATGCTGGGAGGGATTGGGGGCAGGAGGAGAAGGGGACGACAGAGAATGAGATGGCTGGAAGGCATCATGGACTCGATGAACGTGAGTCTGAGTGACCTCTGGGAGATGGTGATGGACAGGGAGGCCTGGCGTGCTGCGATTCATGGGGTCGCAAAGAGTCGCACACGACTGAGCGACTGAACTGAACTGAACTGAACTTTTCTAAGCTTTTCATTTTGATATAATTATGAAATCATAGGATGATGGAAAATGTAGTATAGAAACTTCTCCTGTACTATTCACCCATCTTCTCACAATGATTGCATCTTGGTTTTTCAAACAACTTTATTGAGGTACAACTGATATAAAAAACACTAGACATATTTAATATGTATAATTTAACTGGATAATTTGATGAGCTTGAAGATATGTGTATACTCATGAAACCATCACTACAATAAGCTATATGACCCCTCTGAAAATTTCTTTTGGCCTCCGTTTTTGGCAGTTGTCGTTCTTTTGTCATTAGAAACTTAACATGAAATCTACCCTCTTAACATGTTTTTAAGTGAACAATGCTGAATTGTTGACTATAAACACAGTATTGTAGAGCAGGTCTCCAGAACTTATTCATCTTGCATAACTGAAACTTTGTCAGTGATTACATTTCACACAACTAAATACAGTATCAAAATGAGGAATTTGACTTTGATTCCATGTTTATGTATACTTCTAAACCATTTTATCCTATGTAGACTTGTATAATCACCACTGTAATCAAGATACAGAACTATTCCATCACCACAAAGATAGCCTGGATGCTATGCTTTTATAGTTACATCCATCCCATCTCTGACTCCTGAAAACCACTAATCTGTTTATCTCCACAATTTTGTCATTTAAATAATATTATATAAATGGAATCATATCGTATGTGACCTCTTAAGATTGTCTTTTTTTATTCAGCATAATTCCTTAGATATTCATCCATGTTATTGTATGTATCAATGGTTTTCTCTTTTTTATTGTTGAATAATAGTCCATATTATGGATTATGACACTTGGTTGAACCATTCACCTATTGATGCATATTTTAGTTGTCTTTGTTTTGGGTGTTTTCTGATTGTTCTCTCTTTTGTTTTCTCTATTTTCATTTTCTTGTTTTCCTGTGCATTACCTGAACATTTTTTAGAATTTCATTTCCATTTATCTACAGATTTTTTTTAATGTATCTCTTTGGATAACTATATACATAACTTATCACAGTCTATTGATGTCACCATTTATCTACTAGAGGAAACTATAAAATTTTTGCTTCTCTTTATGACTCCCTCCCCCTCAGTTTATAGTATATAAATAATTGTCTTAAATATTTCCTCTGCATACATTGAGAAACATCAGATGTTTCTACCTTTTGCTTCAATCATCAAACATAATTTAGAAAACTCAAGAGAAAAAGGAAAAAGAGGAAACTATAAAATTTTTGCTTCTCTTTATGACTCCCTCCCCCTCAGTTTATAGTATATAAATAATTGTCTTAAATATTTCCTCTGCATACATTGAGAAACATCAGATGTTTCTACCTTTTGCTTCAATCATCAAACATAATTTAGAAAACTCAAGAGAAAAAGGAAAGCCTATTGTATTTACCCATATTTTGTTCCTTGTTGCTCCTCCCTTCCTGATATTCTATGATTCCTTCTTTTATTATTTCTTTCTGTCTGAAAAACTTCCTTTACCATTCTTTTTGTTAGCTGCTCCACACTGCTTGTGGGATCTTAGCTCCCTGAGCAGGGATTGAGCCTGGGCCCTCCACAGTGAAAGCCCTAAGTCCTAACCACAGGACCACCAGGGAATTCCCCCTTTAACCATTCTTTAAGGGTTGGCTTAAAGAAGAAATAAGAAAGCCTCCCTCAGTGATCAATGCAAAGAAGTAGAGGAAAACAATAGAATGGGAAAGACTAGAGATCTCTTCAAGAAAATTAGAGATACTAAGGGAGCATTTCATGCAAAGATAGGCACAATAAACAATGGAAATGGTATGGACCTAACAGAGGCAGAAGATATTAAGAAGACGTGGCAAGAATACACAGAAGAACTATACAAAAAAGATCTTCATGACCCAGATAATCACAATGGTGTGATCACTCACCTATAGCCACACATCCTGGAGTGCAAAGTCAAGTGAGCCTTAGGAAGCATCACTACAAACAAAGCTAGTGGAGGTGATGGAAGTCCAGTTCAGCTATTTCCAGTCCTAAAAGATGATGCTGTGAAAGTGCTGCACTCAATATGTCAGCAAATTTGGAAAACTCAGCAGTGGCCACAGGACTGGAAAAGGTGTTTTCATTCCAATCCCAAAGAATGGCAATGCCAAAGAATGTTCAAACTACTGCACAGTTGCACTCATCTCACATGTTAGCAAAGTAATGCTCAAAATTCTCCAAGCCAGGCTTCAACAGTGTGTGAACCGTGAACTTCCAGATGTTCAAGCTGGATTTATAAAAGGCAGAGGAGCCAGAGATCAAATTGCCAACATCCATTGGGTCATAGAAAAAGCAAGAGAATTCCAGAAAAACATCTATTTTTTGCTTTATTGAAAGCCTTTGACTGTGTGGATCACAACAAACTGTGGAAAATTCTGAAAGAGATGGGAATACCAGACCACCTGACCTGCCTCTTGAGAAATCTGTATGCTGGTCAGGAAGCAACAGTTAGAACTGGACATGGAACAACAGACTGGTTCCAAATAGGAAAAGGAGTACGTCAAGGCTATATATTGTCACCCTGCTTATTTAACTTCTATGCAGAGTACATCATGAGAAATGCTGGGGTGGATGAAGCACAAGCTGGAATCAAGATTGCCAGGAGAAATATCAATAACCTCAGATATGAAGATAACACCACCCTTATGGCAGAAAGTAAAAAGGAACTAAAGAGCCTCTTGATGACAGTGAAAAAGAAGAGTGAAACAGCTGGCTTAAAACAGAACATTCAGAAAACAAAAATCATGGCATCTGGTCCCATCATTTCATAGCAAATAGATGGGGAAGCAATGGAGATAGTGAGAGACTTTATTTTGGGGGGCTCAAAAATCACTGCAGATGGTGAATGCAGCCATGAAATTAAGAGATGCTTGCTCCTTGGAAGAAAAGCTATGACCAACCTAGACAGCATATTAAAAAGCAGAGGCATTACTTTGCTGACAAAAGTTTGTCTAGTCAAGGCTATGGTTCTTCCAGTAGTCATGTATGAATGTGACTGTTGGGCCATAAAGAAAGCTGAACACCAAATAATTGATGCTTTTGAACTATGGTGTTGGAGAAGACTCTTGAGAGTCCCTTAGACTGCAAGGAGATCAGCCAATCCTAAAGTAAACCAGTCCTGAGTATTCATTGGAAGGACTGATGCTCAAACTGAAGCTCCAATACTTTGGCCCCCCAATGTGAAGAACTGACTCACTGGAAAAGACCCTGATGCTGGGAAAGATTGAAGGTAGGAGGAGAAGGGGACAACAGAGGATAAAATGGTTGAGTGGCATCACTGACTTGATGGACATGAGTTTGAGCAAGCTCCAGGAGTTTGTGAAGGACAGGGAGGCCTGGCGTGCTGCAGTCCATGGGGTCGCAAAGAGTTGGACACGACTGAACAAATGAACTGAACTGAACTGAAGGGTTGGCATACTAGTGGCAAATTCTCTTAACTTTCCTTCATCTGAGAATTCCTGCAGGATACTTTTGTTGGATGTAGAATTCTGTGTTGGTAGTTCTTTTCTTTCAGCACTTGAAAAATATTGTGCCACTTCCTTGTGACCTTTGTAGGTTCTGGAGAAATCCACACACATTGGAATTGTTTTTCCCTTATAGTTAAGGTATCATTTATCTCTAGCTGCATTCAAGATTTTTTCTTTGTATTTAGTTATCATAAGTTTGACTATGTATGTCTGCCTGGATTTCTTTGGGTTTATCCTTTGGGAGATGAGTTTTTGTTCAATCTTGAGTGTGATTTGTAACTATGAGAAGGTTTTAAGCATGGAAGCAACAAGATCTCACTTATATCCTTAAAAGATAACTTTAGCTACTGTGTAAATAAAAGATGGTAGAGGGACAACAAGGGACTTTGAAAGATCAGTTAGGCGGATAATGCAGTAGCCTGGGTGACAGGCTATAGTGGCTTGAATTAAGATGGTAACAAGTGAATATAGCAGTACATATAAAGAGAAAGGGGAAGATTTGAACTCTATTTTGAAGAGAGACTTGAAAAGACTTGAAAGATTCATTATATGGGGGCTGGGGTTAAGGAGAAGAGGAGAAATCAGGTTGATGCCTTATTTGGGGCTGGAGTAACTATGTGGATGATGATGCCACTTTCTAAAGTATGGAAGACCAAGATAGGAGTATATTTTGGGGTGAAATTAAGAGTTCTCTTTTGGTCACATTACATTTAAGATTCTGTGACAGATATACAAACAGATATTCCAAGAAGGCTGTTGGATATACGAGTCTAAAGTTCAAGAGGTGATGTCAAGATTGTAGAGATAAATTTGAAAGTAACCTGTATATAGATACTGTTTAAAGTCCTGGGAATGTATGAGATAATCTAGGGCATAGTGACGCTAGAAACGATGACTAAGCCTTTAGCCTTAGGATATTTTAACATTTGGAGGTCAAACAGAGAAAGACAGCAAAATGACTGAGAAGAAACAGCAAGTATGTAAGAGTAAACCCAGGAATTTACCCTAATGAGATGATTGGACAAGCACGTAGAGATATACACAGATAAGAATGCTCATCATAGAATTTTTATAACATTATATATTGGAAATAAATGTCTTTAGAGAGATGACTAAATAACTCATGCTACATACATGCTACATAATATGCCAGGGAGACATAAAAGGGATGGCATAAATCAATGTTTATTGATATATAAAGAGGTCCACAACACATTATTACATGAAAGAGTAGGTTACAAAATTGCATATATAGTATGATGTAAAATTATATGTAAATTTAATGTAAAATCATATGTGTTTATGTGTACAGGTGGTCAAGGAGGTAGGAGTTTTGTTTTTCTACTTTATTGATGTATCCCTTGAATCTAAAACAATGTTTAGCTCCTAGTGTATGCATGCATGGTAAGTCCCTTCAGATGTGTCCAACTCTTTGCAACCCTATGGACATAACCCACCAAGCTCATCTATCCATGAGATTCTCTAGGCAAGAATACTGGGGCGGGTTGCCATGCCCTCTTCCAAGGGATATTCCCAACCCAGGGATCAAACCCACGTCTCTTAGGTCTTCTGCATTGCCAGACAGATTCTTTACCACTAGCACTGCTGGTGGAGAAGGCGATGGCACCCCACTCCAGTACTCTTGCCTGGAAAATCCCATGGATAGAGGAGCCTGGTGGGCTGCAGTCCATGGGGTCGCGAAGAGTCAGACATGACTGAGCGACTTCACTTTCACTTTTCACTTTCATGCATTGGAGAAGGAAATGGCAACCCACTCCAGTGTTCTTGCCTGGAGAATCCCAGGGACGGGGGAGCCTGGTGGGCTGCCGTCTATGGTGTCGCACAGAGTCGGACATGACTGAAGCGACGCTGCTGCTAAGTCACTGGAGTGGGTTGCCATTTCCTTCTCCAATGCATGAAAGTGGAAAGTGAAATTGAAAGTGAAGTCGCTCAGTCGTGTCAGACTCTTAGCCACCCCATGGACTGCAGCCTACCAGACTCCTCCATTCATGGGATTTTCCAGGCAAGAGTACTTGAGTGTGCTTAGCTCCTAATAGGTGCTAATAAATATTTTTTGAAGGAAATGAATGAGCAAATGAATGAATATTGAAAAATGTTCCCCAAAATGTTCAGAGCGTTATTTCTGAGTCTTGTGATTAAGAATATTTATTTTCCTTTCTTTTATATATGTTTTGACTTTGTAAACAATGAGCGTAACTTCTTTTTATCAAGAAGAAAGTGTTTTTAATTTTTGAAACCACCATCACCATCATCAGTTACCTATAATCTCCAAATACCCCTGTTTGGCTGTATTCAGAGCAAAGCAGTTTTGCCATCATAAATCCGTATTTGGGCAGGAAGATCAGAATGATAGCAAAGAGATACATTGGCTCTTGGAGAGCTTGAGGCAGGAAAAGTGAACTAGGAGATGAAGACTGATAAGAGATGCAAGGAAGAAAGACTCATGCCTTTGTGGAAAAAAAGGACTTGAGCTAAGTTTTCTAAAACAGGACCACATAGCATAAGCTGAGAGCCCCTTGCAAAATTTGACCTGGAGGGAGAAAAGTCTGTGGAATCCAGAGAGTACAGTGAATTTTGCAATCTGAATTCTTGACTCACGATTGTGGATGGATAGAGGAGTTAATAAAAGAGTCAAGTTGTGATTCCAAAGATTGTGCTCTTTGGTACAGAAATACCTCATTCCCTTTGGCGGCAGCAGTAGAAACTGACAAAAGCCTCTGTTTGAAGAAGACCTTCAGTTCAGTTCAGTTTGTTTCTCATGATGTACTCTGCATATAAGTTAAATAAGCAGGGTGACAATATACAGCCTTGACGTACTCCTTTTCCTATTTGGAACCAGTCTGTTGTTCCATGTCCAGTTCTAGCTGTTGCTTCCTGACCTGCATATAGGTTTCTCAAGAGGCAGGTTAGATGGTCTGGTATTCCCATCTCCTTCAGAATTTTCCACAGTTTATTGTGATCCACACAGTTAAAGTCTTTGGCATAGTCAATAAAGCAGAAGTAGATGTTTTTCTGGAACTCTCTTGCTTTTTCCATGATCCAGCTGATGTTGGCAATTTGATCTCTGGTTCCTCTGCCTTTTCTAAAACCAGCTTGAACATCTGGAAGTTCACGGTTCATGTATTGCTGAAGCCTGGCTTGGAGAATTTTGAGTATTACTTTACTAGCATGTGAGACGAGTGCAATTGTGCAGTAGTTTGAGCATTCTTTGGCATTGCTTTTCTTTGGAATTGGAATGAAAACTGACCTTTTCCAGTCCTGTGGCCACTGCTGAGTTTTCCAAATTTGCTGGCATGTTGAGTGCAGCACTTTCACAGCATCATCTTTCAGGATCTGAAATAGCTCAACTGGAATTCCATCACCTCCACTAGCTTTGTTCATACTGATGCTCTGTATTTTTTTTCCTGTAGCTATATGAAAAGCAAATCAGGTCATATTCTTTGAATAATTGATTGGACATTCTTTGGGATTTCATATATGTGTTTGCCAATCACTCTCTGGCCTCCCCTCCAATCCCCCACACTAGCCTTTTACTCCCCCTCACCAGAAGATACTCTCCTGGAACGTTAATCTCCTGCTAGTGTTTCTACTGTACTATATTATGTTAAATGAGTGATCATTTCCTTCCTGGCCTTGAGTTACAAAATGCTGTCTTCTGTTACCCAAGTCTTGGGTAGCATGGGCTCCAGGAAAAGGGTGGTGGCAGAAATGAGGTTGCCAGATAAAATACAGAATGCCCAGTTAAAATATGAATTTAAGGTACTGAAAGATTTTTTTGGTATAAGTATATCCCAAGTATTGCATGGGACATACTTATACCAAAAAAAGTCATTGTTGATCCGAAATTCAATTTTAACTAGGCGTCTTTTTTTCCCTTCTAAATCTGGCAGCCTTAGGTAGAGGGGAAAAAAAACTCATCATGTTATACAAGCAGTTTCTCAGTGCTTTTCATCCAAAACTTACCAGATGTTTCTTCGATGGACTTTCAATTTACAAAAGGAGAACATAACTAACTGATTAAGTCAAGATTAGATTGCAAATCAGTGCTAGGGATGGAAATGTAAGTTTTCAAGTTCTCCAACACATGATCTAATTCAGTGGTCTCTTTATCAATAATTTATTGGCTAGAAGGAAGCAAGATTAGAATTATCACAAGGCACATATCCCCATGAAAAGTAAAATTAAAAAAGAATCTAAAGGCAACAACTTTTAAGGTCTTAATTTTCTCTAGACTATGAACATGACTATGTTTAGTCTCTAAGATAGTATTTCTCAGTGTGGGGTCCTTGGACAACTTGCATCAGAATAATTTGGAAAGCAGTCTGTAAACACAGACAGTGAAGATAATAGATCCTTTCAAGGACTGAGCCCATGGTCTTTTTCTCACCAACACCACAGTCACTTCCTCTATCTCCAGAGCCTTTAGTTCCACTAATAGCTTTTATTCAGAGGATCTCAATGACAGAGGGTTTGTGGATTATTTTTAGGGCTTTTTTTTTTCATTACACATTTCAAAAGCAAAATTGTTTAAACATAACACTGTTAAAAGGCAAAATTGAAGAGGGATTTGACACCTCTTCCTAACACACCCAAATACAGGAATCCAAAATAACTGTTAAATGTAAGAGAATGGATGATTTATCTGACCTATATTAAATCACAAAATTAATCCAATCTTGGAAACTGAAAAAGTCTCTCTCACCTTCGTCTTGCCTTGGTGCCTAGTTAGTCCATAAAATTTATTCTCTACTTTTCCTTTTCCTCTCTACTCTTCCTCCATGAGGACTAATCATATCTTAAAAATTTGGTACCAAGTCACAGTATAATTGCTCCAGGTCAGTAATGTACTTTATCAGATTGGAGAGCAGAAACTATTATCAAAAATTAAAAAGGATGAGGTCAAGAGGTACAACCTGAGTTTCAAAGCATCCCTAGGATGTGTGTATAACCAGAATGCCTTTTTAAATTGAAGAATTATGATTACTGTCTGTTAGAGCAAAGCAAATGTGTCCAATCAATCTGTCTTTTCACATTTATAGCAAACAGCCTCACACTTGGTCAATTCTTAATCACATGCTAATAAAAATAACATAAATACTTTAGTAACTCACCCCATGCTACTAAAATGCAAGTAACCCAAGATGGCTTGACTATGTTGTTCTCATCTTGTTTTATCACCAGGGACTCAATTCTTCTTAGTTAGCCTTATGTGCTGCCAGTTGATACTTGCCTAAATATTTTCTTCATACTCAGAACATTATAGTTACTTTTTCAGGCTTCAAATATTTCCAACTAATTCTAGAAATACGTGAGGTACGCCTGAAACGCCGACAGCTGTAGCTTAGATCCAAAATAGTCAGGCTTGATCTAGGAGACACACTGAGCAAACAGAACCAGGAGTTTGAAGGTGACAGCTGAACAGGCATCAGTAGGAAACCACCAGGTGCTCAGTTGATCCAGCTAAGGATGGGAACAGACGGATTCCATCTCTAGAAATAGCACCGAGGATGCCAACAAGTCACGGGATATGTGTGATAGCACAAATCTTCCCTTCCATTTTCTGAGGAGTTTGGGGAGATCTCAAGAACCTTAAACCTTAAACTGTGAAAATGTGTCTAATGAATAATCTTCAATATCGACTTGTTCAGCTCTTATTATTTTCAAGTCACATTGCTGGGCACTATGGGGGAATACCAAGAGGTTTATAATACAGGCTCTACTCACACAGTTTTCACACCAGTTGAGGAAATGACACAAGTATGGGGAAATCCTATCTTATGAGGGATTAGGATCCTGATAAGCAAAAATAATAATAATTTATAAACAAAATACCCCTCAGAAATTCCTTTGAAATGCACTACATTGGAGACAGACATATTTTTCAGTTAAGTCCAACATGGATTTGTTTTAATTTTTCCCTCCAACTTTATACAGGATCAGTCTTTCTCTAGTCAAGAGCTAAGCTTATTAACTTGCATTCTGGGGCCCTATTGAATTTGTAAAGCATATATATTTAAGCATGATAATCACACAATGAGAGGCAAACCAGAACCAACACCATTTGAGGGATTCACATCTTCCAGTTCACGTTAACTCCAGACCAAAGCTTATTGAGTTGGGTGTGAATAGAATTGCCCACTTGATTTAAATTATTCCCCCCTCTGGTTCTCTTTTTAAACGTTGACAGATTTGTGTAAGAGTGCTTGCTTATGATGTACCTCTCCATACCCATGTGAGAGGCAGTGAGAAGGCAAGCTTCATCATTTATTGACTGTACAGCCTTGGCCAAGTGAACCACAGCAAGCATCAATTCCCTCAGCTGTAAAACGAGGATCATGATTGCATCTTCCTGACAGGATTGTTCTGCTGATCGAATGCAATGATGCTTACAAAAATGCTTAGCCTGGTACCTAGTAATATAAAAGTCCCAATAATGGTGAACTATTCTTAAAAAAAAAAAAAAAATATATATATATATATATATATATATATATGTAGAGTGGTTAGCCATTATTGAAGCTTTTATTTATATAAATATGTACAAAATTGCCAGGTTTTTTTGGCCAAGGGAAAATTGCTTTTTATTTTTTTTTTCAGCTTCATTGAGGTATAATTAAGTATACATCATGAGGATTTGATATACATATACAATGTGAAAGGATTCCCAGCATCTATTAATAGTTAATTAACATATCCATTACCTCAGATATGTATCTTTTTGGGGGGGTAGAATATTTAATCTCTGGTGGCTCAGAGGATAAAGCATCTGCCTGCAATGCAGGAGACCTGGGTTCGATCCCTGGGTTGGGAAGATCCCCTGGAGAAGGAAATGGCAACCCACTCCAGTATTCTTGCCTGGAGAATCCCATGGACAGAGGAGCCTGGTGGGCTACAGTCCATGGGGTCGCAAAGAGTCGGACACAACTGAGTGACTTCACTTTTTCTTAGCAAATATACAATGCAGTGTTATCAACCAAATTCACCATATATAATATTAGATCCTCAGACTTTATCTTATAGCTGAATGTTGGTACCCTTTTACCAGCCTCTCTCTACTTCCCGCACCTCTCAGCCTCAGGCAGCCACTTTTCCACTCTCTAAGAGTCTGACCTTTCTCTTTGAATTCCACATGAAAGTGATATTATGCAGTATTTGTCTTTCTCTACTTGTTTACTTCACTTGCCATAATGCCCTCAAGGTTCATCCATATTGTCATAATGGCAGGATTTCCTTCTTCCTCATGGCTGAATAATATTCCATCATTTATATATGCCACATTTTCTTTACCTATTCATCCATCAGTGGATAATTAGGTTGTTTCCATATCTTGGCTATTGTGAATAATACTGCATTGAACATTGGGTGTCCCTTGGGCTGCAAGGAGATCAAACCGGTCCATCCTAAAGGATATCAGTGCTGAATATTCATTGGAAGGACTAATGCTGAAGGTGAAACTCCAATACTTTGGCCACCTGATGCAGAGAACTGACTCATTGGAAAAGACCCTGATGCTGGGAAAGATTGAAGGCAGGAGAAGGGGACGACAGAAGATGAGATGGTTGGATAGTATCACCGACTCGATGGACATGAGTTAGAGCAAGTTCTGGGAGTTGGTGAAGGACAGGGAAGCCTGGCATGCTTCAGTCCATGGGGTTGCAAAGAGTTGGACATGACTTAGTGATTGAACTGAACTGAACATGCTGTGCATATATCTCTTTGATATCCTGTTTTCATTTCCTTGGATATATACCCAGAAGTGGGATTGCTGAATTATATGGTAATTCCATTTATAATTTTTTGAGGAACCACCATACCATTTTTATAGTGCCTGCACCAATTTATATTCCCAGCAACAGTGAACAAGTGTTCCCTTTTGTCCACATTCTCACCAGTACTTGTCTCTTGTCTTTTTGATGATAGCTTTTCTAAGAAGTGTGAGGTGGTACCTCATAATAGCTTTGATTTGCATTTCCCTGATGATTAGTGATGCTGAGCACCTTTTCACGTATCTGTTGGTTTATCTGTATGTTTTCTTTGGGAAGATGTCTATTAAGTTTTGCTGCTCATTGTTTAATCCAGTTTTTGTTTGTTTGTTTTGCTATAAAGTTGTAGGAGTTTAAATATTTGGGCTATTAATACTTTATAAGATATATAATTTGCAAATATTTCCCCCTTTCTTTAGGTTGCCTTTCATTTTGCTGATGGTTTCCTTTTCTGTGCAGAAGATTTTTAGTTTGATGTAGTCTGTGTTTTTGGTGTCATATCCAAAACATTATTGACAAGACCAATCTCAAGGATCTTTTTCTATTAAGAGCTTTAGGGTTTCAGAGTTATAGGGTTTCTATAATTCAAGTCTTTAATCTATTATGAATTGTTTTTGTGTATGATGTAAGATGGGGTCCAGCTTCATTGTTTTGTATGTGGCTGTCCAGTTTGAACAACACCATTTATTATCCCTTCCCCATTTTGTATTCTTGCCTCCTTTGTCATGAATTAATTGATCATATGGGCATGGGTTTGTTTGGGGGCTCTCTATTTTCTTTCATTGATCTGTGTCTGTTTTTATGACAATACCATACTGTTTTAATTACTATAACTTTGTAATATAGTTTAAAATTAGGAACTATGATGCTTCCAGCTTTATTCTTCTTTCTCAAGCTTGATTTGGCTATTTGGGTCTTTTGTGGTTACATACAAATTTTAGGATTTTTTTCTATTTCTGTGAAATATACCATTAGAATTTTAATAAGGATTGCATTGAATCTGTGGATTGCTTTGGGCAGTATGAATATTCCAGCAATATTAATTCTTCCAATTTATGAGAATGGGATATCTTTCCATTTATTTGTGTCTTCTTCAATTTCTTTGCATCTTTAATGTCTAATAGTTTTCAGTGTACAGATTTTTCACCTCTTTATTTCTAAGTGTTTTATTCTTTTTATGCAATTGTAAATGAGATTGTTTTCTCAATTTCTCTTTCTTGTAGTTCATTATTAATGTATAGAATGCAATTTATTTATTCTAGCAATTTCTTGATGGAGTCTTTGAGGTTTTCTATGTATAATACCATATCATCTGCAAACAGAGACAGTTTTACCTTCTCTTACCTGATTTGAATGCCTTTTATTTTTTTTTCTTTCCTAATTGCTCTGGCTAGGACTTCCAGTATTATGTTGAATAAAAGTGTTGAGAGTGGGTATCTCTATCTTGTTCCTGATCTTAAAAGAAAAGCTTTCAGCTTTTCACCATTGTGTATGATGTGATCTTATCATATATGACCTACATTTATTATACTATGATCATCCCCTCTATACCCAGTGGTTTGAAAGTTTTTTAATTGTGAAAGGATGTTGAATTTTGTCAAATACTTTTCCTGTATCTATTGAGATGATCATATGATTGTTATCTTTCATTTTGTTAATATGGTGTATCACATTGATTGACTTACAGATGTTGAACTAGCCTTGCATCCTTGGAGTAAACCTCACTTGATTATAATGTATGATCTTTTTAATGTGTTGCTAAATTCAGTTTGCTAATATTTTGTTGAGAATTTTTGCATCTGTGTTCATTAGGGATGTTGACCTATATTTTTCTTCTCTCGTGGCGTTTTTGTCTGATTTTGATATCAAAGTAATGCTGGCTTCATAAGATGAGTTTAGAAGCATTCTCTTCTTTTTTAAAGAGTTTGAGAAGAATTGGTATTAATTCTTCTTTAAATGTTTGGTAGAATTCACCCATGACACCATCTGGTCCCTAGCTTTATTGGGATGTGTTTGATTATTGATTCAATGTCCTTACTAGTAATTGTTCAGATTTTCTATTTCTTCATGATTTAGTCTTGGTAAATCTAACTAAAGTTTTGTTGCTTTGTTTATCTTTTCAAAAAGCCAGCTCTTAGTTTCATAGATCTTTCCTATAGTCCTTTTAGTTTCTATTTCATTTATTTCTGCTCTGATCTTTATTATTAGTTTCCTTCTAGTAACTTTGGGGATGGCAGAGGATGAGATGGTTGGATGGCGTCACTGAACCTATGGAAATGAGTTTGAGCAAGCTTTGGAAGGTGGTGAAGGACAGCGAAGCCTGGTGTGCTGCAGTCCATGGGGTCACAAATAGTCGGACATGACGGAGCGACTGAACAGCAACTAACCTTGCACTGAGTTTGTTCTTTTCTTAGTTCCTTGAGGTGTAAAGTTAATTGTTTATTTGAGCTTCTTCTCTTTTTGTAATTTAGGCATTTATTGCCATTGCCTTCCCTCTTAGAACCTCTTTTGTTGCATTCTGTAACATCCCATCATTCACTATTACAGAACATGATTGTATATGGTGTATCAAATGAGAGAGACATGCCTTATCTGTTGAAGAAGTTCAAGGGAGGGAGACATAACTGGATGTATGTTGGCAGGGAGGGGTCCAGGGTGAAGTGATTTTGAACTTAAAAGGAATGGATATCACTGGAGAATTGGAGGGGTGAAAAGGAATGGAGGAGCATAAAGAAAAGCAAGGCATTAATGAGTCGGGATGCTCAAGAGACCAGAAGTAAATGGGGATGGGTGAGGAAGCTTATGTAGCAGAACATTAAGAGTTGGTGTTGGAGGGGAAAGGCAGGACTTATGCCAGGCTATGATTCTGGAGAAATTATTTGAGATTTTTCACTCAAAGGTGATAGGATGATAAAACTTATCTAAATACACTTTCCAAATGCAGCTCACAGCCACTTCTTACTAAAGACTTGCTGGACCATTTCCCCTCCTGGATCTCATTCTTCCTTTCCCAAATTGTGTTGATACTGATTGCTCCTCCCCAACAATAATTTTGACCTTAACCTTCTGCCACCTCATCTTGGGAACTAAATGTTTTCTCTCTGTGTGTGGCGTTGTGGAGGCGGTGGGGGGTGGTGCAGTGGAGAGAGATATTTTCTCTGAAGATACAGTCCCACATTCTACTTCCTGTCTGCCATACAGAGCTTAGCACAATGTGGGTTCTGAAGGAAAAATCTGTGAATTAACTCAGTGACTGATTATGAACATGTCTAATTAGAGCAGGAAAAACAAAGAATCCCATAGACAGGGTGATGCTGGTTCTGTGAAGAAAGTAGTAAAATAAAAGAAAGATGGACAGGCTTACCTGTCATAAGCTCATTCCTGAAGGTCTATAGTCAAGTTTTTTTTTCTAACATTTTCCTAAATATCTTTGCCTAAGTTAGTCAGGGACCTGCCAAGCCAAACAAAGGCTAGCTGCCTGACTCAGATAACTGATGTAATGGCTGCAGGGAATGGGGGGCTGGCCAGGAAGAGATGCCCCAAGTGTGGCCCTGTGGGGGAGACCAGCTTCCTCAGAGTCCAGAGGAGGAAGAGAAACAGCCTCTATCTTTAATCACAACTCTTCAAAAAACAAGCTCTGCTGAGAGCAGCAGACTCTGGAAGAGAAAATAGTCTTTGCAAAGGAAACTTTTGTCTAACCTGAGGCCAAGCCCAGGAGTCAAACTGTAAAAGGACTAGAAGGGAGACCCTGGGTATGAAATGAAAGAAGAGAGCCTGTTACACCCTTAGTTCCAAAGAACCACATCACCATGATTGTCACTGTCTGTCTTCCCAAATGCTCATCAAATGGAATTACCCAGCTGTGACAAATGTTCATTTGTCCAATGTGGAAGTTCCATGCTTTTCTCATATAAATCTGCACGTTTTCCTGGTTTGCAAAAGCCTCCAAGCACACCAACAGAAGAAGTCATTTGAAATAGATCCTGGTTAGAACTTGTCCTCTTCCTCATATTTAAGATGATGTCATCTCTGACAATGATACCTGATACCCTGATACCTGTCACCCTCCCCAGGCCCCCGCACTGCTTTCTGGATTCCCAGCTGAAACTTCCTGAGACCCCCAAATGACCCTTTCCTGCACCTCCACCAAGCAGAATCCCATCCATCAGCCCACCCATCTTGTGCAGATGTTGGGGAGAAAGCATTTTGATTTAAGTAATGTACACTAAGGTGTAAGTGAGATCATACACAAACGAGCACAGGTGTGTTTGCATTTCCAGAAGGGCCATCCCAAGAAATAGAATTCTAAACAGTCAAATTTCCAGAGTTATTTCGGGGTGTTGTGTGATGAGACAAGCCTTATTGGGCCAACTCAAATACACCACATGGGTAACCACTTCAGCCACATCTGATGCCACTCCCTTCACTTGGAATGTTTTGGCCTCTCCTGTCTCTCTCCCTCTAAGTCCTATTTTTCCTCTGTGGCTCAACTTGAGTCTTACCCATGAAGCCTGCCCAGAGTGCACCTGGCTGGCATTTCTTGGAAGTCATTGCTCCTCACTTGTTCCATCTGGGTTAGTTTGGTTTCTTCAAGCAGATCTTGAGCTCTGTGAGAGAAAGGAATAATGTTTTAAATTTCTTGCCTATCTTCCACAGCTACTGGCATGATGATGGGCTCACAGGAAGTGTATAAGAAATGTTCATAGTAACTATCATTGTTTTCCCACATGTTATCTGAGTCACAGCAACTCTGTAAGGTAGGGTGTCACTCCTCCTGATGTACAAAGAACTTGGTATGGGGAACACTGCTGAAATGGAAGAAGTTCATTTAAAATCTCTCCTCCCCACCTTTTTTATGGCATTCTCAATTATTCAGTCAATACGTGACTTTTGACTTTGACCACTATGACCAGCACTGTGCCATCAGAAAAGTAAGGAAGAGACAGACTTGGAGTAGCAGCTCCAAACCTGGCTGATCATCATGAATGCTTCAGGAACTTAACACACAGACTCCTAGTGATCTCCAGACACTCTGATTCAGTAGGTCTGGGATAGGACTCAGGTCTCTCCTCACAGCCACTTGAGAAATTCTGACCATCAGCCATGTTTGAAACCCACTGCTCCAACTAGCCATATGCTGGAAGGGCCTGTGGAGATGATTAAGTCAGGTGTTTCCTGAAGAGTAGGGGGAACACCGCAGAGGCACACAAAGTTTTTAAAAATTATTTTATATTTATCTCAGTGTATATTAGAAAAAATAGAGCTATTTCATAAAAGTAAAATTTTAACAATATGATAGGTTCTTTTTATTAAAAATGCATTTAATTCTGGCATGTGCTGTGGCACGGATGAACCTTGAAGACATTATGCTAAGTGAAATAAGCCAGACACAAAAGAACAAATACTATATGATTTCAGTTAAATATGGTACCTAGAGTAGTTAAATTCAGAGATGTGGATAATAGAAGGGTAGTTGCCAGGGGCTGGGGGAAAGGGGACTGGGGAATTAGTGTTTAATAGAAGTGGGCTTCTAGTTTTGCAAGATGGGAAGCGATCTGGAGGTGAATGATGGTTATGATTGCTCAACATTGTCAATGTATTTAATGTCATTGAGCTGTGCACTTTAATGTTTAAAAAGGCAAATTTTACGTTATGCATGTTTTGCCATAGTTTAAAAAAATGTATTTAGGTTAAAAAACAAGATAGAAAAATTTTAAGTAAGTAAAAGTAGAGGCAGGTTGCAGATACAGCAAATATGAAGGTGTTACACAAACGACTGGTATTCGAGAAACATTATCATTTCACTTTCTCATCTTACTCCGGAGGACACCAAGGCTCAGAGAAAGAGACAGACTTGCCCTATGCTGCATATTGAGCCAGAGCCAAGGCCTGGACTAGCACCCAGGTCCCCTGACTCTGTCAGTATTTTTTCATTCCTATCATGTAATTAGTTGCTAAAATATTGTGGCGTAGGCAACAGACATGGAAGGTACACCATGTCTGCCAGAGAAGTCAGAGAGAGCTTGATAGAGGAAGTGGAACTTGACATAGACCCTAAAAATGGAAGGATTTGTAAATCGGAGGAGATGGATGGGGCGTGCACACAAAGACCCAGAAGCAAGAATGTGGGTGGTTTGTGGTTTATACTGACACAGTGAAGCCGGAACTGTGGCTGGAGCAGTAGGTTTATACTCTGAAATAATAGATGGCTCGTGAATGATAGGTTCATTTAGACTTGATTCAATAAGCAAAAGGCAACTCTTGTAGAATTTTGAGCACAGGTATGACATGCTGAAAGCAGGCTTATTGAAGGATCGGGCAGTAGCCAATGGAATGGATGGCATGAAATCAGACCACTGAGTGGGCTCTTCTAGGAATCCAGCCATGATGTGACAAAAACCAGAACTGAGATGGTGACATTGGGAATACAGAGGCAGATAAATCAAAGCCTAATTCAAAAGCAAGTCAAAGGCAGAACTATCAGAACTTAGACATCTATGAAAGGGCAGATGAAGGAAAGAAAGGAATCTAGAATGACTCCAAGTTTTCTAGGCCTGGATGATGGGGTCGTGGTATTGCCCTCAACTGAAATTAAAAAAGCTGAAAGAGGAGATGATTTGGAACAAAGGTGAAACATTTGGTTTTGGATGTAAGGAGTCTGAGGTGAAGATGGAACGTCCAAGTAGAGATGGTCTCCAAGTAGCTTGAAATATGAGATTGGAGCTTGGGTTAGAGGTTAGAGGTTATTGAACTCATTTTAATTCTGGGATACTTTACATGAGGATGGTCTTCCAGTGATATATTCATTTTTATTTAGAATTAATTTAAAAGCATATTGTTTTCATAAAGAAATTGTGGTGTAAGACTTTGAACACAAGGGAACAAGCATTTAAACGCCTTCAAAGCCAGAAAACATCAAGGAAAGGGTGGGAATGGCCCATGTGAATAATTATAAATTTTCTCTTCTGGAAAAGAAAGAGAGAAAAACCATGGTGTAATTTCCAGTTGTCCTTTTTTTGGAGCTCTAACGCATAGAAGGATTTAGTGTCCTTGTCACCCAATGCAACCTTTCAAAGAACTGCTGGATGAGTCTTTAGCAATGAACCTTTGGGAACACCTTGTATGAGATCCAGCTCCTCTGCAATTAATGCAGTATGGCAGCTGCCTGAATGATTCATATCAGGGCATCACATAACACCACGTAACGTGACAAAATGAGAATGGAGGGATTGACAATATTTGTGGTATTGTCTGTTAAATACTTGCTCAGTGTATGAAAGGCTATACCCCCTTAAGCATGACTGACAAAGCTCTTGGCCTTGCTAACCCCTCAAAATGTCAGCTCTGATTTCTATGAGTCAAACTAATGGAAAATGGCCGAGTTGGGGAAAACAGCAGGTTTGGCAGATGTTCCAGTGTGCTCTGAGAGCAAGCGAGAGGGAAGATGGTTTGCTCTGGACACACTTACAGAAAAGACTGTGGCAACCTTTTCTTTTAAACCTGTTTCCTGGGCTCAGGGCTGGTCATCAGGGAAGCTAGCCCTTTCACCTCTCTTCCTATTTTCTGTTTCTCTCCATGGAGCTAGTCTTGCCTCCCAGTGCCCAGCACTATCAGACAGCGCCAGGCCCCCACTGTGAGGCCTCACTAAAACTAATAACAACTACTGTGTATTGAGAATTGACAGTATGCCAGACATTGTGCGAGGTGCTTTATATATGCATTATCTCATTTCGTCCTCAAACAAACTTATGAGGTAAGTAGTTGTTCCCTTCATCGTACAGATTAAGGAAAGTGAAGTTTAAAGAGGTCAAGTAGATTCCACTAAGGCACAAACCCAAGTCCAGCACTCTTTCCACTCCATCACTCGTTGTCACAGAGAGATAGGAAAGAAAGAGAATAGAACTTAGCCAGCCAAAGCAGCCAGTTCAACTCCAGCAATCAGGAGACCCTCGTATCATATTTTTAAGCAATGCACTTCCCAGAAACCTTTAAATCTAACCCCTAAGGCAGACTCCACTGATGGTCTCAGGAAACTGAAAAGATGTTTTATACCCTTGACATCGGTAATAGGAGAATTTGGGTCTGACAAAAAGTTTACTGTCACTCTTTAGATGCTTTCAGATGAGAAAACTATAAGACATATTTTCTTTGGGCTTTTCAACGTATTTTGAATTTGCACTATCTAGCCCTTTCCATCGGAGAAGGCAATGGCAACCCACTCCAGTACTCTTGCCTGGAAAATCCCATGGGTGGAGGAGCCTGGTAAGCTGCAGTCCATGGGGTCACGAAGAGTCGGACACGACTGAGCGACTTCATTTTCACTTTTCACTTTCATGCATTGGAGAAGGAAATTGCAACCCACTCCAGTGTTCTTGCCTGGAGAATCCCAGGGACGGCGGAGTCTGGTGGGCTGCCATCTGTGGGGTCGCACAGAGTTGGACACGACTGAAGCGACTTAGCAGCAGCAGCAGCAGCAGCAGCCCCTTCCATGACTGATCTGTGACAGGGCCTTAATGCTGACATCCCTTTCCTAATCTCTTTCTCTTTTTTTCTTAATCTCGTTCTACTAATACATCAGTCTTAAAAGTGGCACATGATTTGAGGGGCACTGGGAAACTTTACAATTTGCCCTTGAAGTAAAGTGAAGAAGTGAAGTGAAATTGCTCAGTTGTGTCCGACTCTTTACGACCCCATGGACTGTGGCTTACCAGGCTCCTCCATCCATGGGATTTTCCAGGCAAGAGTACTGGAGTGGGTTGCCATTTCCTTCTTCAGAGGATCTTCCTGACCTGATCAAACCCAGGTCTCCCACATTGTAGGCAGACGCCTTACCGTCTGAGCCACCAGGGAAGTCCCTGTTAAATTACAAGTCCTCTGAAAGGGTAGACTATCATTCTTTCTTGAATCCTCACCCAATTCCTTATTGAGAATAGTTCATCCCATTGTTTTCCAAGATGAGGGCTAAGAACCATGATTCTTGGTCATGTTGAAAGAAGAAAAGGGACAAGGGCTGAGCTGCAATTAGGACTCTGGAAGGGGGCAATCAAGAGAAACTTAAGCTCCTTCCCCAATTCATCAATGGTCAGCATCAGCCCTGAGCACATTGCTGTCTGTATAGCTGACCAATGCAGAGCTCAAACTAAGACCCACTGTGCTCTGCCTATGATTTACAAGAGGTAGAAAGAAGATATCTGCTGCTGACCCAGCCTGAATAGGGCTGGGTTTCAAAGTGTTTGTCCAGCAGTATTCAGGGCTCATACCAAGTGCTTCACCTTCTCTCACCTCATCCACCCTATGCCAAACAGGATAGCTGGCTGAGATGAAGGGAGAGGTCTATCCAGAGAAAGGCATTTTTCTTTGTTTATTTACTTTTCAATAAAACTAACCAGCCCACACAAAAATCAAACCAGCAATTCTGACCGCCTTGTTATACCCTGGGTTTGGCACTTTCCCCTGTAAGAGATACTCTTGACCACCAACTTTCCCATCTTCGAACTGGAGAACGACACAGCTGGACAGGAACTCCTAACTCAGCTAGTTCCACCCTTAGTTGCACAGACTGTGGACAGGGAGGCTCAGAGGAGATGGATTTGCTCAAGGTCATGCAGTGAATTAGTTGTGGGCTGGAACCCAGAGGTCCTGATTCCCGGATGAGCCTTCTTCCACTTCACCACATTGTAACCTCATCAACAGCAGACCTCCGATTAAGGGCCTCTTGGCTTACATCCGTTATGGGTTCCAAAGTATTCTCCTAGCTGGCTTTTGGGACTCATTTGGTAACACAAGGCTGTTTGGATAGTGCCTAAGTGTCATCCAGGATTGTTCTTCCCAGATCAACTGCAATCCAGGCCAGGATGGAACACTGCCACGAAGTCAGTCCTCCCTGGCCTCTGCACTATAAGTAAAGGAAAATGAATGTCTCTGTCTTCTGTCTGGGGCTCTCAGATTGCTGAACAGATGTCTGTCTCAAAACAACTCCTTAGATACTGGGCAGGCGAGAAATGGGTTATACACTCTGATAAGGGAACACAAGCTTTAAGAGTGCAAGAGAGCTGCTGTTGCCTGCTCCCATCTCGCCCATAGGACCAAATGGACAAAATGTTGAATTTTCCCTGTCAGAGATGTAGAGTCTCCTGACTTGAAATGTGCTTGTGAGCCCTGTGTTTTTTGGGAAATTGGCCTTTAAGCTCAAGTTTGAGCTTCTCTCAGAAGACCTTACCTGTTTTTCCACCAGGCTCCAGACTCCGGTTTTTTTCCATTCACATGAAATAACCAATATATCCCCAGTTTTGACCCCAAAAAAGAAAAGATGCCATTTCATCCAGGTTGCTGAATTCCATATACTTGAATAGTTCACTTCCCCATACCCACTGGTTGGTGGCCTGGTATGGGCACTATTTTTGGAGCTCACCTAAACAAAAAGCTGGTGGCCAGGGAGTCAGGAATTTGAGAATGTCTCTGGTGCTGGACTCAGCTCCTGTTTCACTCTAAGCCTCAGGCCAGTCAAAGTAATGATCTGGTGTTGCCACTTAATGCTGCAGATGCTTAGTTCCTGCTGGGTCTACTTTCAACAGTTCAAATATAGCAGAGGACACAAGTCAATGCATGTTCCTCAGGAAGGACACACAACACGTGGCCACCCACTCAGCAGGCCCAAAGTTACTTCTTTGTAGAGGCTGACAGCTGCTCTGCTGAGGCCCTCTGGAGGGTCCAGGCAGCCTTCCAAGATGGGAAAAGCCATTTATTCTCCACCATCCCCTTCTGCTGTCAATAGAGAAGCTTGGGTGAGGTGGTCCTACATAGCCCAAGCCAGAGATGACCTGTGTATGTGCTATGGAATTTGAGGGCTATGCCTAGGGCCAGCTTCAGGCAAAGCTGACACAGATGACCAGCTATGCATTCTGATGTAAGGGCTGTCTGATAGGCTTCTAATTATCTCTCCTCCACAGCCATTATGCTGTTATTAAATCTTAGATCAGACATGTCAGTTATGACATCCGACATCTCCACAGTTCCTTCTCAGGGAAATTATATTGCCCATGGTCCCTTGCTGAAGAAAACGGACCTAGACTACTCGTTGAAAATGGAGTGGTGACTTCTTAAGTCATGGATGGGCATCTGGCTCAGAATAGTCAATGTATTAGCTGTTGGATGGCCTTTGTATGACATGGCCTACCAAAAAAAAATTGTACTCAAGAGGACAATGGGAAGTAGCTAAGATGCACAACCTGTCTCCCTAGAATGTAAGTGGGGAACTTATGAGATTTAAGTTTGTTGGTAGCAGAACCATAAATAAGAAGACACTAGATCAAAGCAGAGACGAACAGCAGTGGGTGGTGGGGGTGGTGGTGTTTTGTTTCTTTCTTTCTTTTTTTTTAGTTTTAATTTTTTGCAGTTTTTTAAATAGCTTTTATTTTTTAATTTATATTTTGTTTTAATTGTAGGATAATTACTTTACAATATTGAATCGGTGATGACATCCAACCATCTCATCCTCTGTCATCCCCTTCTCCTCCCTCCCTCAGTCTTTCCCAGCATCAGGGTCTTTTCCAATGAGTCAGTTCTTCACATCAGGTGGCCAAAGTATTGGAGTTTCAGCTTCAGCATCAGTCCTTCCAATGAATATTCAGGACTGGTTTCCTTTTGGATTGACTGGTTGGATCTCCTTGCAGTCCAAGGGACTCTCAAGAACCTTCTCCAACACCACAGTTCAAAAGCATCAATTCTTCGGCGCTCAGCCTTCTTCACAGTCCAACTCTCACATCCATACATGACTACTGGAAAAGCCATAGCTTTGACTAGACGGACCTTTGTTGACAAAGTAATGTCTCTGCTTTTTAATATGCTGTCTAGGTTGCTCATAACTTTTCTTCCAAGGAGCAACAGGATTGCAGATACTCAACTCAATATTCAGTCCTTACACATGGTACCCACACAGACTGATGTTGCCACCAAGAGGAGTTGGGCACAAAGCCAGTGTTGACTTTGTGGCAGCTCCAGAAGAAGGCCTTTCATGGGAGATTAAGTATCCTTCCAAGCCTCTTGCCACAATAGCTAGTGTGGATGGTTTTTCAATATTTTTTAAGTCACATAGCCACTCAATGTTTGGGCTCAGTGTTATGGACAGGATGCTGGAAGAATCTTATCCCTGACTTTACCCAAAGCCAGCCCTATCATCTGTTTTCAATCTAGACTGAATTAGCCTGTGATGGGAAGCAGAGGAAGATAAATGATACAAAGCCACTGTTTTCAAATCTCTAGCAATCCATGGTGGAAAAGATTTGTGACACTCAGATCACTGTGTCATCATGTGGTAAAAGCTGATGAAGAGTCTCTTCTAGAAAAGGAACCTAGATTCTAGACTCCTGAGTAGGCTCATTTGAACCAGCTTGTGAAATTCACCTCTCCATTTTGCTGTTTACAATAGAGGGTAAGCAGGCCCACAGTGACAGAGAAAGGATGCTCTAGGTGACATCTCTCAGATCCCTGCAGATGGTGGGAGAAATAGCCATGGAAGTTCTGGGATAGTCCCAAGGCCCACTGGACTAAGTCATACCCCATTTCACTATTGAACCTATACCCAAAAAATTAATTTTGTAGTTTTAATCATAAGAAAAAGGAAAATTTCGTATTCGTGTACCCTTTGATTTTTTGTTTAGTATACTGGGACTTCTTGGAAAATTTTAGAGATGGAAGAATGGAAGAAGAAAACATTGAAATTGAACAAATAAATCACATACAAAATACTGCACATATTTCTTGAGCTTATCTCTATGACTTGTGAACTGGATTAGGATGAAGATGACATCTTGGTTTCACAGTTGAAGAGTTCACATATTCTTTTACTTTATCTCCACTTACTATCTGAGTTTCGCCTTAAAGGAATTTATATGACTCTTCTCCTAGGCCATTTGATCTTCTTACATCTTAGTCAAGAACAGATAGGGAGGCCCTGAAGTCAGCTAGAGCAAGGCCAGGCTTCAGTAACCTTGATCAGTAACCCTGATCAAGACAGCAGGAGCTATTTGGCCTAAGGGTTTGTCCTTTCCCCTTGAGCTTCTCAAAACCCATCTGAGCTTGTTTGCCCCATGACTGGCCCAGCAGCCTGGGCTCCATGGCCCATCAAGCTGCCCTGTAAGGATCTTCATTCAATGGCACTACTCTCCGAAGTGCCTGCTACCAGATAAACTAAGTTTAAGTAGAGAAGCAAAGAATATCTGAGTCGGCAAGGGCCTTAAAAATCACCTTCCCAAGAAGTGAAAGTAAAAGTATTAGTTGCTCAGTCGTGTCCAACTCTTTGCAACCCCAAGAATTGTAGCCCGCCAGGCTTCTCTGTCCATGGAATTCTCCAGGCAAGAATACTAAAGTGTGTAGTCATTCTCTTCTCCAGGAGATCTGCCTGACCAAGGATCAAATCTGGGTCTCCTGCCCTGTAGGCAGATTCTTTACCATCTGAGCTACCAGGGAAGCAAGAATGCCAGAAAATATAGAAGAAACCATAGAATTGGCAGATCACCCCTGCTTTATGCCCATCGTTATTACTGCCTGTAGTAATACACCAATAGCCAAATGTCTGTGCTCTTGGCTGTTTGACTGTATTCACCTTCTTTGAAATTTGTGGTCCTTGGCAGAAAGACTCCTAAATGGATAATATCTCCAGGACGTGGCACAGAGCAGGTGCTTAATAAGCAGTGGTTGAATTAATGAATGTGCATGCATGTGTCTATGTGTGTGTTGAAACTCTGCGTATATTACTGCTTCATGTCTGCACTTAGGCTCTATCTATCCCTGCTGCTGGGGCCTCCCTGGTGGCTCAGACAGTAAAGAATCTGCCTGCAATGTGAAAGAGTGGAGTTTGGTCCCTGGGTCAGGAATATCCACTGGAGGAGGGAATGGCCAGCCACTCCCCATAGGGTTGCAAAGAGTCGGACACAACTGAGTGACTAACACCGTCACCTTTTCATCCTCACTGCTGGGAACAGCATCTGCACTTCTCTTGCTATCCTTTAGGCAGCCTCATTAGCTCAATGACATCTTCCCAAGAGGATCACCTCCTCTTAACAAGCAAAGAGTTTACCACTCATTTGATTCTCATAGCACTCAGTATTGTCATTGTAGTCTGATTATTTAACCCTGTTAATGGCTGCTGATGAATTTGGGTAGGTCCCTCCAAGGTAGAATAATTCTTAGTTTCCCAGGGATCTTGTGGAAACAACAATGATAGCCTAATGAAAGAGCAACGAATACAATATTAGGTCCTGAAAAGAAGGAGCAATCCTCTGTCCCTTCTCTGAGAGGAACCCCTTGAGATGCAGAATTTTCCTGGCCTGGTCACAGAAGTCTGATCACAATCGTCCCCCAGCCTACCCCACTTGCTTGTATGATTCTGGGCAAGTCTTAGGTACTTCAGATTCCATATGCTCACCTGTACAATAAAGAGGTTGACCTCTGGACATCAGAATCTTTTGTAGTTTTCTACTAGGCTTGATTTTTCCTGACTTCCAGAAGGGAGAAAAGAACCAAGGCTAAAGGTACATCTACCCAAATGACCCTCTGCACCTCCACGTCTGCCCTGTTCTAATTCAAGGTGCGGCACACAGACATTTGGCTATTGGCATTAATTAAGGCAGCCAAATGAAAAGTCTAGAACTACAGCCAATGTCCGACATACACATCAGATTTTCCAAGCTCTGAACTGGGTAATTTTCTTGAGAGGCCACATAAAAGAGACATAGGGACAGGGAAGTGGTTTCCTTTTTCATAATACTTGCTCACATAACAACCCTTCCAAAGACAAAGAAATGGTGAACATTTGAGGCAGGACCTGTTTCTCCTCTCCTCTCACCTTATCACTTCAGGGCACATTGGGACACGGTGTGAAAAGTCAGGAGATGCAGTCGCTAAGGTGGTGCAATTAGCTGGAGGCAGACCTGGGTCTTCATCTCAGCTCTGTTATTTGCTGGCTGTGAGACCCTAATCAAGTTTACTTAACCTCTGATCCCTAGTTTTGTCATCTGTAAAGGGAAATAATAATGGTGCTACCTCGCAGGGTCATTGTGAGGGTTAAATGAAGTGATGTGCAGAGAACGCTTAGAACTGTGCCTGGCACTTAGCAGGGTTAGGAGAACACTTTCCAAATAATATTGGGACACAAGAGTATCCATTTCCTCTGGGATTCTGGGTGATAGAATGTTTGAAATGGGGGCTGTCCTAGAAAATGTAGTCTCTGTGCCTGGGAGGTAGCTTGCATTCTGCTCTTTAGCAACTAGTCTTGAAAACTCTGCCCAGTAGCTTGACCAAGTGGGAATTTACCTTCTTTAGGGGGAAGAACAGAGACTCTTAGACTCTAGGGCCTGGTAAGAAGCTCAGAGAGCAGCTAATGCAACAAGCCTCCTCCCCACCTTCCCCCACAGCCACCCAGAGGACCCAGAAACTTGGAGGAAAGGGGAAGTGATTTGCTCAAGCTCACACAATAAACCAATCATGGAGAGTTCGTTGCCACCACTGAATCTTTTATAAATAAAAGAAGTTTAGAACAAAAAAAATGTGTGCAGCACAAAGCAGGTTAAAAATGTACAAATCCAGGAGACTTAAGCTAATCCCGCCCTATGTAACTGGGTTTCTCAACTTCTGCACTATTGACAATTTGGGGCCAGGAAATCCTCCCTTGTGGGGCTGTCATATGTGTTGTAAGAGGTTTAACTGTGTCCTTGGCCTCCACCTACTAGATGTCAATAGTATCCCTTCCCCCAGGCTGTTCAGTTCAGTTCAGTTGCTCAGTCGTGTCTGACTCTTTGCGACCTCATGTACTGCAGCACGCCAGGCCTCCCTGTCCATCACCAACTCCCGGAGTTTACTCAGTCTCTTGTCCATTGAGTTGGTGATGCCATCCAACCATCTCATCCTCTGTCGTCCTCTTCTCCTCCTGCTTTCAATCTTTCCAAGCATCATGGTCTTTTCAAATGAGTCAGCTCTTCACATCAGGTGTCCAAAGTAGTGTAGTTACAGCTTCAACATCAGTCCTTCCAATGATCACCTAGGGCTGATCTCCTTTAGGATGGACTGGTTGGATCTCCGTGCAGTCCAGGGGAATCTCAAGAGTCTTCTCCAACACGACAGCTCAAAAGCATCAGTTCTTTGGCGCTCAGCTTTCTTTATAGTCCAACTCTCGCATCCATACATGGCTACTGGAAAAACCATAGCTTTGACTAGACGGACCTTTGTTGGCAAAGTAATGTCTCTGCTTTTTAATATGCTGTCAAGATTGGTCATAACTTTTCTTCCAAGGAGTAAGTGGCTTTTAATTTCATGGCTGCAGCCACCATCTGCAGTGATTTTGGAGCCCAGAAAAATAAGGTCAGCCACTGTTTCCACTGTTTCCCCATCTATTTCCCATGAAGCGATGGAACTGGATGCCATGATCTTTGTTTTCTGAATGTTGAGCTTTAAGCCAACATTTTCACTCTTCTCTTTCACTTTCATCAAGAGGCTCTTCAGTTCTTCACTTTCTGCCATAAGGATCGTGTCATCTACATATCTGAGGTTATTGATATTTCTCCTAGCAATCTTGATTCCAACTTGTGCTTCCTCCAGCCCAGCGTTTCTCATGATGTACTCTGCATAGAAGTTAAATAAGCAGGGTGACAATATACAGCCTTGACGTACTCCTTTTCCTATTTGGAACTAGTCTGTTGCTCCATGTCCAGTTCTAACTGTTGCTTCCTGACCAGCATGCAGATTGCTCAAGAGGCAGGTTGGGTGGTCTGGTATTCCCATCTCTTTCAGAATTTTCCA
>SJYT01035197.1:74716-94049 GCA_006410635.1 Cephalophus harveyi | reverse complement strand
CATGTCCAGTCCTAACTGTTGCTTCCTGACCTGCATACAGATTTCTCAAGAGGCAGGTTAGGTGGTCTGGTATTCCCATCTCTTTCAGAATTTTCCACAGTTTATTGTGATCCACACAGTCAAAGGCTTTGGCATAGTCGATAAAGCAGAAGTAGATGTTTTTCTGGAACTCTCTTGCTTTTTCCATGATCCAGCGGATGTTGGCAATTTGATCTCTGGTTCCTCTGCCTTTTCTAAAGCCAGCTTGAACATCAGGGAGTTCACGGTTCACGTATTGCTGAAGCCTGGCTTGGAGGATTTTGAGCATTACTTTACTAGCATGTGAGATGAGTGCAATTGTATGGTAGTTGGAGTATTCTTTTGCATTGCCTTTCTTTGGAATTGGAATGAAAACTGACCTTTTCCAGTCCTGTGGCCACTGTTGAGTTGTCCAAATTTGTTGACATATTGAGTGCAGCACTTTCACAGCATCATCTTTTAGGATTTGAAATAGCTCAACTGGAACTCTATCACCTCCACTAGCTTTGTTCATAGTGATGCTTCCTAAGGCCCACTTGACTTTACATCCCAGGATGTCTGGCTCTAGGTGAGTGATCACATCATCATGATTATCTGGGTCATGAAGATCTTTTTTGTACAGTTCTTCCGTGTATTCTTGCCACCTCTTCTTAATATCCTCTGCTTCTGTTAGGTCCATACCATTTCTGTCCTTTATTGAGCCCATCTTTGCATGAAATGGTCCTTTTGTATCTCTAATTTTCTTGAAGAGATCTCTAGTCTTTCCCATTCTATTGTTTTCCTCTATTTCTTTGCACTGATCATTGAGGAAGGCTTTCTTATCTCTCCTTGCTATTCTTTGGAACTCTGCATTCAGATGCTTATATCTTTCCTTTTCTCCTTTGCTTTTGGCTCCTCTTCTTTTCACAGCTATTTGTAAGGTTTCTTCAGACAGACATTTTGCATTTTTGCATTTCTTTTCCATGAGGATAGACTTGATCCCTGCCTCCTGTACAATGTCATGAACCTCTGTCCATAGTTCATCAGGCATTCTATCAAATCTAGTCCCTTAAATCTATTTGTCACTTCCACTGTATAATCGTTAGGGATTCAATTTAGGTCATACCTGAATGGTCTAGTGGTTTTCCCTACTTTATTCAATTTCAGTCTGAATTTGGCAATAAGGAGTTCAGGATCTGAGCCACAGTCAGTTCCCAGTCTTGTTTTTGCTAACTGTATAGAGCTTCTCCATCTTTGGCTGCAAAGAATATAATCAATCTGATTTCGGTGTTGACCATCTGGTGATGTCCATGTGTAGAGTCTTCTCTTGTGTTGTTGAAAGAGGGTGTTTACTATGACCAGTACATTCTCTTGGCAGAACTCTATTAGCCTTTGCCCTGCTTCATTCTGTACTCCAAGGCCAAATTTGCCTGTTACTCCAGGTGTTTCTTGACTTCCTACTTTTGCATTCCAGTCCCCTATAATGAAAAGGACATCTAGCTGTGGCAACCAAAAATTCCAATGTCCTCTGCTGCGGAACAGGGTGGGAGACAAAATCACCTCAGATTGAGAAGCAGTGTTGGATAGGAACAGCACTGTAAACATGACTGCCTCCTCACCCCTCTTCTCAACTCTCAACTGCACCATCACCAGTGGTGATACCACCTTGCCCTGAGATTAATGACTCTCAGGTTGGGGGTCTCTAGCTTCACCCTCTATCTTCCCACTCCTGTCTCATATATCCACTGCCATCTGTCTTCCACAGGTAACAGGCAATGTGTCCAACAGCCAACTCCTGATTCTTGGCCCTGCCCTTTTCCCATCTTGTTCTTGCTTACTTGTATTCCTTCTTACCTTACACAACATTGCACAGCTACTGCATTCATTTCATATGGCGGCTGTAACAAATTATCACAAACTTGTGAGGCTTCAAACAGAAGCATGTTCTCTTACAGCTCTGGAGGCCAGAAGTCCCAAATCAAGGTGTAAGTAGAATCGTGCTCTCTCCAAAGGCTCTAGAAGAGAATCCTTCCTGGCCTCTTCCAGCTTCCGGTAGCCTCAGGGCTTCCTTGACTTGTGGCAACATGGCTCTAGCCTCTGCCTCCATCTTCACCTAGTCTTCTTTCCCCTCTCTGTCTCTCCTCTGTGTGTCTCTTATAAGGACATTTATCATTGGATTTAAGGCCCACCCACATAATCCATGTGATCTCATGTCAAGACTCTTAAATAATATCTACAAAGACCCTTTATACAAATAAAGTCACACTCACAGGTTCTTGGGGTTAGGACATGGACATGTCTTTTTAGGGGCCATCATTCAACCCAGCACACCTATTATGCACTAGGGAGATTATAGGCACCGGAGATATAGTGGAGAACGAAGTCTTTGATTTCATGGAAATTGTACTAGACTGCCTTGGACTGCAAGGAGATCCAACCAGTCCATCCTAAAGGAGATCAATCCTGGGTGTTCATTGGAAAGACTGATGTTGAAGCTGAAAATCCAATACTTTGGCCGCCTGATGTGAAGAGCTGACTCATTTGAAAAGACCCTGATGCTGGGAAAGATTGAGGGCAGAAGGAAAAGGGGACGACAGAGGATGAGATGGTTGGATGGCATCACTGACTCAATGGACATGGGTTTGGGTAGACTCCAGGAGTTGGTGATGGACAGGGAGGCCTGGCATGCTGCAGTTCATGGGGTCACAAAGAGTCGGGCACAACTGAGTGACTGAATTGAACTAAACTGATACTAGACTGTAGGGAGATGGAAAATAAATGGATAACTATAGAACATATAATGTCAGCATATAGTTTGTAATACCAGGATATAATTAATTATAATATTACTAGGAAGAAAAATATAGCAGGGTAAGAAGAAAGAAGATGGGAAATGACTGGGGCTGCTAGTTTTGATAGCATGCTTGGGGAAGGCCTCTCGGGAGAGGTAACACTCAAGTAGAGAAATGAAACATGGGAGCTAGGAATAGGGAGGGCTGGGGAAGGTGCTAGAGGCAGAGGGAGCATCGAATGCCAAGGCCTTTAGAAAGGCCCCTCCTTGGCACGTTTGAGAAAAAACAAAAAGTCAGGCCGGCTCTTGCACTGAGAGTGGCCAGAAGAGCGGCAGGAAATGATTTGGGAGCATTAGCAGGAACCAGAACGTGCAGGGAATTGTGGGCCATGGAAAGGACTTTCGTTTTTTTTTTTTTTTTTTTAAATATTTATTTATTTATCTATTTGGCTGTTCCAGGTTCCAGGTCTTAGTTGAGACATGCGGATCTTTCAGTTATGTGGCATGCAAGCTCTTTTGTTTTTATGCTAAGTGAGATGGGAAACCATAGACCGAGGCTGGAGCTCGGGGATGACATGGCCTGATGTGCATTTTGAGAAGATCGGTGTGGCTGTTCTGTGGAGAATGAAGGGCCAGCAGCAGGGCCAGCTAAGAAGGTACAGGTGGTGATTCTAGCCAGTGGAAAAGGGAGGGCTGGTGTCCCCATCCATCCAGCTACTCAGTCCCCAAACCTGGGACTCATTTTAGATTACTCTCTTTCCCTATGGCCCACATCTACTCCACTGAAGTCTGTTGATTTCATATTTAAAACACATATGCAGTCTGAGCACGTCTCACCACCTTCACCACAACCCTCCGTGTCCAAGCCACTGTCATCTCTTGCCTGGCCCATGATCACGGCCTCCCAAGTGGCCCCCCTGCTACAACCCTTGCCTCACACAGCAGCCAAATCAGTCTCTGAAAAGCATAAATCAGAACCTATCACCCACCTGGCTTAAGACCCTTAATGGCTTTCCAGTACATTTAAAATCCAAACACTGTACCATGTATATGTACATGTGGCTCTGACCTATTTCACCGACCCCACTTCCTGCCATTCTCACCATGGCTTTCCACAGGCCAGTCACTCTGGTCTTGTTTTTGTTCCTTGAATCTTTTTAGTTTGTTCCTACCTCAGGACCTTTGCACTAGCTCTTCCCCCTGATAGTGATCTAGATGTTCTCAGCTGTTATCACTTCCTCTAAGAAACCTCCCTGATGACCCTTACGAAAGTAGGACCCTGACAGTCACCCTATGTTCTTTAGTTTCCTTCAGAGTACTTACTCTCTAAAATTATGTTATATCAGGTACTTGTTTGTTTATTCTTTTTCTGGTTACTTATTTAATATTTGTCTCTTTCCATTAGAAGGTAAGCTTCTTGAGGCAGAGTTCATGCCTGACTTGTTCACTGCTGTATTGCCAGCCCCAAGCACAGTGCCTGGCACACAGTACTCCCTCAGTGAACATTTGTTGAGTGAATATACCTCTCTTATGGTGCACAGCTAGATGGGAGCTTAAGGACCATCTAGTGCCTGGGGTTCAGAATCATCCAGAGGGCTTTTTTTTTTTTTTAATCCACATTGCCAAGGCCCATTCCAGACCCAGTAAGTCAAAATCTCCCAGGGCAGGGTCCAGAAGTCCACATTTTGAACAAGTTTACTTATGTGACAAGCACTGTATCACCGTTACTTCTACTGTTCTCAGCACTTTATAAACATTGGCTCATTTAATCCTCCTAATAATGCTGCCTCAGATGGTAAAGCGTCTGCCTGTAACGTGGGAGACCCAGGTTTGATCCCTGGGTCGGGAAGATCCCCTGGAGAAGGAAATGGCAATCCACTCCAGTATTCCTGCCTGGAAAATTCCGTGGATTGAGAAGCCTGGTAGGCTATAGTCCACGGGGTCGCAAAGAGTCGGACACGACTGAGCGACTTCACTTCAATAATAATTTTAATATTCCCATTTTACTAGTGAGGATGCTGAGGTACAGGGAAGTTTAGTAATTTGCCTGAAGTCACCCAGGTAGGAGGTAGTAGAGTCAGAATTCAAACCCAGGCAGTCCATACTTGTGTTTTTTTCTTCCAGTTTTATTGAGATCTAACTAGCATATAGCACTGCATAAGTTTAAAGTGTATAGCATAATGATGTGACTTAATATATGTCATGATATGATGATTCCAATAAGTTTATTCAACATCCATTGCCTCAAGTAGATACAAAAATAAGGAAATAGAAAAAAATGTTTTTCCCTTGTGATGAGAACTCTTAGGATTTGCTCTCTCTTCTCTTAGGAGCTTTGACTTATTTATTTTATTTTTTTTTTGGTAATGCTGTTTGGCATGTCAGATGTTAATTCCCCAACCAGGGGTTGAACCTGTGCGCCTGCAGTGGAAGCATAGAGTCTTAACTGCTGGACCACAAGAGAAGTCCCTGGATTAACTCTCTTAATGGCTTTCATATAGAACATACAGCCATGTTAATTATATTGATCTTGTTGTACATTTCAAGCAGTTCATACTCTTAACCACTGCTTTGTGCTGCACAGTAGGTTCTGTGATGAATGTATTCTGTCTGGGACCCATTGATGAATTTTCTCCGAGGAGGACAGTGAAGCCCAGACAAGAGAAGGAACCTCTTGAAAGCTAGTCAGATGTGAGACGCATTCTCTGTCTTCCCATCTAGTGAGTGCTCCATTCTGTTCAGTCATTCTGTCTTCTATGAGGAGCAGGGCCTGGGATCACATTGCCCACATAAAAACTCAGTCACAAGAGGTTATCTAGAAATGTTTGTGCTATCAGTGCTGGCTATCAGGGAATGCAGAAACAGTCCCTGGCATTGGGTTCTCTAACCATTTCTCTGGAAATACAAGTTTAGAGGCATAGGTCCTTTCCTCTCAGAAGGACGTTAACAAAGCTAGCAGCATAGAAGCATGGGTCTGTGGGTGAGTGCTAGTTGAGGATGGTATGCAGGAACAGCCCCCAGCAAGTCTGTGCAGGGAACAGCATGTGCACTAGAGCTTATCTGCTCCAGTCACACAAAGTGCACCAGGCCAAGGCAGCCTCCACTCCCCCGCCCACCGCAACCCCCACAGAAGGGACCATGAGATGGCCCAGCCAGATGACATGCATCAATTACTCTCCAAGGAGCCCCTGGGCCGAACAGGCTTTTCAATTTCCAGATGCTTTTTAATTAAAATAAAAGCCACTCTGTAACCTGGCTTTGAATGGACAAAGTTTCCTTAGTAGAATAAGTATACAAGTTCACCCTTTTGCCATTACTTTTCATTGAGCAACTGAAACGTTTGTAACCAATAAATTATGACTTGAGTCACACAGCAGCAAGGGGCATGGAAGGGTTAAGTGACTTATGGAAGGTCACTCTGCTGAAGAAAGCCTCCTTTGTTCCCGAGTCCCCCTTTGCTCCTGCTCCGCTAGTGCACATTCTACCTTTGGGGGAGATGGAAAGAGACTAGGCTGCCTCACTCAGAGCAGCAGAGGGTTGAGCAATGATGTGGTGACCTTGTCCATCTGGGAATTGAGGCTCTCCAACTCCACCCCGAAAGGAATCTTGTGAGCTCAGATTTTCTGTACTGGATGTCCACACTGAGTTCCAACTGTGCCTCATCCTCTGGGGACAGAGGCAGCAGGAGGGGGAAAAGCTACTTTTATTTCTAACCAGGTCACAGTAGAGGAAAGGTTTGGGGAGGCTTATGGAGAGGCTAGCAAACCACACCAACTTTTATGTGGGACTTACATTTTCTCAAATTCCATCATAGTAAAAGAGGAAAGAGCCAGATGGCAACTGTGGTCTCTGCTAAGATGTGATCACTTTTTCTTCTGGATTGTAAACCAGTTCAGCATTAACAGAGTTCAGGGCCAGTGGCTATCTTTGATCCCAGAGCAAGGCCTGCTGATCCTAGATTGCAGAGTTGGATGTGATCTCAAGTAATGACCAATTCAACTCCCCTACCTCGAATGACTTGATGTCATTGTTCTCTATGTATTATGAATCAGGCAACTGAGATCTAAGAGGTTGCATGATTTATCCAAAGACTCTCTGCTAAGAATTGAAGACAGTAAACAGTAGGTGTTTCTTTGATCCTGTTTTTCCTTACCAAACACCCCCACCAACTCCTATGCCATGGATCTTTTTATGGGTGCAGAGCTTTTCCCAAGTTCTCTTTTCCCCATCTGCTGAAAGATTGGGTCTAGTCTGTATTGCTAACTATAGAGAGAAGAAAAGGAAAGAATGAGAAGCCAATGAGGAAACCACTTTCAAGTTTTCCTTGAATGAGCCAAAATACTTTCTTCCATGACCTGGAAGTCCCACAGCATTTTGTGGGGTCTATCTTGGGCCACGTGTATGTGAAACCAATATAGCTGGTAGGAAAGTGAAGAAGCCAGTTAACCTCTGTTTGAGAGGGTGTTGATGTTTGTTTTTTACAACTCCAAATTACACATTTCAGCACATCAGAGAAATTTAGGGTTCAGGGTACGTGCAATTGAGGTTGTGGGAAGAATGCTGTAGGAACCAAGTTTATTTTGTCTTGGGTCCTTTCTCACTTTGGCCTTCCTTTACAGGATGTTTGAGCTTCCCTTGTTTGGATCTGATGAAGAAACAGAAACTTCATTGCCTTCTACTCTCCTGTTTCTTTCCTGATTGGCCTTTGGGATAGAGGCTCTCTTGATTTTGCAAAGACTGAAGGTATCTGCATGACTTCCCAAGAGACTTCAGGGAATGAGGCCGAGAACATGAGTTTTAGGATTTAGAGCTTAGAATATTTTTTCACATGTCATCCTGAAGCTAGAATCATGGGGAAGATTCATGATAACAGGTCCTTGTGAACAACCTTGGTGTCTCCCCATATCATTAAACTTGTGAAATATCACCAAAAGGCTGTATCCTAAATGGCTCCAAAGTGGGCTGTTGGGCCGTGATTTTGGTGTCCAAGGCAAGCGTATTGCATTTCACCCCCGTGGGGATTGTTGTAATCATATCTAACAGATGTGTATCTTCACAAAAAAGCAAAGGATGGTAGCCTTTAGAAATACCCATCTGTTGAACATTTTCCCTTTCATCTCCAGAATAGATAGAGACTGTGTGAACAGAGCTGCCCAGCCCTGCACTAGATTACAGGCACATTTTTTCTCATTAACAGAAGAGTAAAGACAAATGAGGAACATTTGGGGATCAGCCAACAGTACCTAGGTCACATTGTTCGAAGTTCTTTGGGCCCTCATTCTGAAATTAAGTTATGGAAGGGAACAAGGCAAGCCCCCTTCCTCCCTCTACAGATGGAGATCAAAAGGCAGTATCAGCCTAACCATCCACAAATCTCTCCAGTGTTTGACACTCACTATCAATAAGCACCATCTCTGCAAGCCAGGTAGTAATCTGGAACAGCCTCTTTCAGTCAGGCGGCTTGGGGACCAGGATAGGATCTGCACCCTATACCATTCCTCATTCGGGATCATTTGGTGCAGTAAATCTCCCTGTTTATAGAATTTCATTTTTAGGACTATGATAAGGTTTTCACATGATAGGGTTTCTAGGCTGAAAGGAAATGGCTATGGAATGATGGGCTGTTCCCTTTCTCATATCCTGTCACAAATCCATTCAACTTTTTTTATCTTTCCCCTTCCTTCCTTCCTTCTTTCCTTCTTCTTTCTTTCATTTTTCGTTTCTTTAAAAAAAAAAAAAAACCTGCAGATGCTCACCCAGTGTAATTTCAGCAAGTTCACAAGCCTGGGATGTTTCTCTCCCTCTCACCTTTCCCCTGTCAGCACTGACTGGATTCTCATTTCAGCTTAAACATACACAGAGGGGGAAAATCCATCTTCTCATGATTTACACAGGGAGTTTGAGCCTCCCCACAGCCCCTAACAAGTCGCGAGTTTGCCTTTAATAGTATGGTCAAAGGAGCCTCTAAAATGACAAGATTTATAGGCATGCCTTGCAGCACATTCAATAAAGAGGAAAAACTCACCAGATCCAGTCTCTGAAATCCCGAGCCTGACCTCTCTCTTCACCCACCAGCCAGTCACCTATTAAAAGGCATCGTTAGTGCAACAGATTCTGCACAGTAAGTAATCACTCCATCATTGTTTACTTGTATGTTGTGAACTGGGGTTTCTTCAAATGAAGCTCCCCTTTGGGGTAGCACTCATGACTTCTGAAAGAGTTTCTTGCTCTGTTTCATCAGAATCATGAGTTTTTATTAAGGTTAACATTGAAAGATATTTTCTTCAGAGAGAGCATGGGGATGTGCTTCCAAGCAAGCTGGTTAGATTAATAGCACCAACATTCTCAGTCACTGAGGAAGATAACCGAGGACTGCCTGATTTTAGCACAGCTACACTGCAAGATACTCCCTAGACACCATTTAACATCAAAGTAGAAGGGAAGAGTTGGTGGCAGTGTAAATTGGTGCAGCCACTATAGAAAATAGTATGAAGGCTCCTCAAAAAAATTATACCATGTGATCAAATAGTTCCACTTCTGGGTATTTATCTGAAAAAAAAACTAATTAAAAAAGATATATGCACCTGCATGTTCATTATGGCATTAGTTACAATAGCCAAGACATGGAAACAATCTTAAGTGTTCATCCATGGATGAATGGATAAAGAAGATGTGGTTCATATACACCATGAAATATCACTCAGTCATAAAAAAGTGATATCTTATCATTTTTTCAACATGGATGGACCTTGAAGGTATTATGCTAAGTGAAATTAATCAGAGAAAGACAAATATGGATGATCTCTCTCTTCTTTTAAAAAAGACTTTATTTATCTTTTTTATTTTATTTATTTATTTTAATTTTTTGACTGTGGTGGGTCTTCGTTGCTGCCTGAGGGCTCTCTCTAGCTGTGGCGAGTGGAGGCTACCCTTCATTGTGGTTCTCAGGCTTGGCATTGTGATTGTCGTGGAGCACGGTCTCTAGGCACAGCAGCTTCAGTAGTTGCAGTGCATGAACTCAGTAGCTGCAGCTCACGGGCTCTAGAGTGAGGGGTCAGTAGTTGTGGCACACGGGGTTAGTTGCATCACAGCATGTGGGATCTTTCCAGAACTAGGGACTGAACCTGTGACCCTTACACTGCATGGCAGATTCTTAATCATTGGACCACCAGGCAAGTCCACGATGATCTTTCCTATATGTGGAAACTAAAGAAAAAAAAAAAAGGCTCATATATAGAGAAGAGATTGATATTTGCCAGAGCCAGGATGGGAGTCGGGGGGAGGACTAAATGGGTAAAGGGAGTCAAAAGGTACAAACTTCCAGTCATAAAATAATTAAGTCCTGGGGGCATGATATGTAGTAATGATGACTATAGTTAACAATACTGCACTGCATGTTTGAAAGTTGCTAAGAAAGTAAATCTTAAAAGTTCTCTCACAAGAAAGAATCATAATTGTGTAGTGGTGGATGCTAACTGGGCTTATTGTGGTGATCATTTCACAATATATACAAATATCAAATCATTGTGTTGTACACGGCCCTCCTCCAGGGGCTCTTCCCGACCCAGGGATGGAACTCGTGTCCCTTACGGCTCCTGCATTGGCAGCACTGCGACCCACTCCAGGAATAGCAGGGACAGAGGAGCCTGGTGGGCTGCAGTCCATGGCGTCGCACAGAGTTGGACACGACTGAAGCGACTTAGCACGCATGCATATTGTACACCTGAAACTAATACAATGTTAAATGTCAAGTATGCCTCAATTAAAAAAAAAAAAATAGAAGGGAAGAGAGAGCAAGGAGAAAGGAAGTAAATGAGGGAACTCATGTGTCACGTGCCTCTAAGCACAAAGCCAGCTTAGGGTATTGGGACCGCCCAGAAACACCATGTCAGTCTCTTCATTTCCCACTTGTGGATGTTATCAAAAGTCCTTGGAACTTGGGAGAGGGGTGCCTCTGGGTCATCCAGTGATTCTTGAACCTCCTCTACAGTTCCCTAAGCACATGGCTCTCCAGCCTTTACCTGCACTTCTCCAATGATGGGGATCTCACCTGGGTCGAGGAGGGAGGTGACACTCTTGAACAGTTCTGTTTGAAAAAGACTTTCCTTTCATTTACTCAGTCTCTCACTTCTATTTACTGAGCGTAAAAATTTCTCTGTCACAGGCCCTGCTCAACATACTGGGGCTAGAGCTGTAGCTAAAACAAGATCCCTGCCCTCATGGAGTTTACAGTCTAGTGGGGAGACAGATAATAGAAGAGGAGAACTCCTCCCACTCAGCTTGTCAGTCTCTGTCCCCTGACTCCCAGCGTTTGTTGTGCCCAAAGTGTAACCCAAGGACTGGAAGATTTTGCTCAATCAATGGGGCCAGAGCAGAGCTCCTTTATTCTGAAGACTAGACTCTTAGGAATACAACCTGAAGCCACCTTTTCTTTTTGCTTTACTGGCCACGTCGCACATTGACTTACAATGGACTGACTGTCACTAGAAACCCATAAGCCTGCTCCCCCTCCCTTTTAAAAAAATCATATTATATCATTAAGCCAGTTTTCTCCTATCCTATATTTGTGAAATTGTTTTGGGAGGACCCAATTATGGGACTCTTCATTGATTTCTGTTAAATTTTCTTTTCCTAAAATATCCTGTCATTCCTGTCTATTGAGCCAGTTTGGGATTCAGCAGGATAGGAAGTCCTTTGCAAAATTTACTCAGGGACCTGAACATGACACCGGTGTACCACAGGGAGAAACTGGTTCTTAACCAGAAGTTGGAGGTTTGACAAAAACCAACACCAATGTGTTGCAGGAGTTTCACCCCATGGGGTTAAAAACGTTTGTAAACCCAGACACAAGGCAATCATGTTCTGCTTTGACTCCAAAAAAAAAAAAAAAAGTCTTCTCAGAGAAATCCCCAACTGCTTATTGTGTGGTTGATACCAGATTGGGTCTGTGAACTCAAAACCCATCAGTGCCTTTGTCTGGTGACAATGGGGAAGGGCGAGTTTCAGATGCCAAATCTTTAAGGCAATGGGACATTCTCAGAGAAAGTTCCCGTGAACACTAGCTCTTAGTATGAGCTGCATGAGCAAGGGCCTTCCCTTGTGTCACTTGCATGATGCTCTTTGGGTCAACAGAAAGACTAGCCAAGGACCCTGAGTTCTGTGGCAGCCAGCAGAGCAGGTTCTTTGGGTGGTGCGCTTGCTTGGATAGGTACATGCTTAGAGACTGGGATCCAGGAGCTTGCAAACCCCATTTAGGCGAACACCCCTAACCTCCACCACACTCACCCACCCCCAGCTCCACATTCTTGAGGTTTTCATTCCCCAGACCTGAGTGAAAGACTGGCAGCCTGATTGCTAATTATTCCTGGAAGTGGCATGCTACGAGGTCTACAAACATTTTCTGCAAACATTGGCCCACAAGAGGCGAGCTGTTGAGTTCTGGAAGCCAGGAGGCTGGAGGTGGGAGGGAGCCGGGGAGGCATTCCTCAAGCATGAGGCAGTAGGGTCCCTCCGCCTGCTGGATCTCTGCTATAAGGTCAGTGGGAAACAGATGCATTGAGGACAGTCCCCAAGGTGGGATGGGACCACCCAGGGGCGTGGGGCTTTTCAGACTTGTTTTTCAGGTGAATGGATGAGGCTGGCTGGGAGTTCTTATGTAGCTGGACTGTTGATGCCTTTCTGTTGTCAAAAAAAGTTTCATCTACCACCCAGCCAAGCTCTGCTTGCACACATGTTTTCCAGAGACAGAGACAAGAATGTGTTTCAGGGGGGAGGGGCGGGGGGAGACTGGAGTGACAGTTACATTAGCCGTATGCAGGGCCATCCTCATCACCTCGGCATTTCCTGGAGATGGTTGCAGCCTCCTGTGAACCCCAGCCAAGGTTCTTTCGAGATCCAGGGCAAGTCCCCTGGCCAAGAGCAGGCTGGCCTGGCTCAGAGGGAGGAAGAGGAGACTTCGGGGAGAGCAGTCAGGCTTCTAAGGCTCTCTGCCATTGGCGCCCACCCCAGCAGCCTCTCCAGCCTGCACTAACACTGCTCTAGTCACCCCAGGCTGCACCCTAGCACCCTGCTCGTGCCAAGCAGCTTCCAGCCTCTGTGCCGCCCCTCACACTCTTCCCTCTGTCCACCATGTTCTCTCCCCACTGCTTTGCCGTCCTAACTCCTACTCAGCTTTCCAGACTCACTTCTGGGGTCACCTTCCTTGGAAAGCCTTCCCTGATTCCCTTTGTGCTTCCACAGAAGGCTGTGCTTTCTCTAATCCCAGGACTTCTCACACTGGATAATGACTAGCTCACTTTTGTCCTAGATTAAGCAAGTCACTGTTTTACAGCTTTCCTGTGTATTAACCTTTAATCTTCACAACTCTATAGTGTGATTGGTGTCCTCACTTGATTGATGAGGAAATTGGGAAACCAAGAAGTTAAGGAAGGTGCCCAGTGTCACACAGGGAGGGAGTAGTGAGGCCACAATTTGAGCCCAAGCTGTCTGGCTCTGGAACCTGCCTCCCTGGAAACTGGGGACATATGAGTTAAGTCATATGAGGACATATGAGTCAAATCATATATGAATTCTCAAGAGTAGATCCTCCAGGGATTTTGGATGAACTTAATTGAACCACATCTCACCATTAAGCCTGTAGAGAAGATCCGGGAAAGGTGGGAAGGGGCAGAAGAAGAGACAGGCCCTCAAGACATGTTTCTCACTTGCCTCTGTGCACAGATTTCCAAGCCTAGCAGATCCCTCCTCCCAGCCCAGAGCACAAAGGCCAGAACCAGGCCCTAGGCCCCACCTTGGGAGGTAGTTTCTGGGAGGCCATTTCCCAACATCAGATCCATCTCCATTGGGCCTACCTGCCTCACTGCCACCAGCATAATCATGACTTCTCATGTGGTTTTGGTTAAAGACAACAATGTACTTGTTCACTGGGAGGGTGGGTAGAGTGGGAGAGGGCTTTGCTTGGAGGATCACACTTAGCCTATCGTATCTTGCTCCAATCCCAGGGAGATTTGGAGCAGCCAGGAGGAAATCTTTTCAAATTCTAGAACTTTCTGTCATCAGCCTCAAAGCCTTTGTGTAAAAGCTTCACCTATGTGGAATTCCTACAGACAAGTACAACCTGATCATTATGACTGGATTTAGACCTACCACCAGTCCTTTCCAGGACTATCAGAAGCCCTTTTGAGAAAATAAACAGATATCTCTGTAAAAAAAAAAATTTTTTTTAAGTAGAACATGACACCCAGGATCCAGAGCACTGGGTTATGAATCTGGGCAGAGTGGCTATGGCTGTGGATGCTGGAGTAAGAGAGCCTGGACTGGCATCTTGGTTCTAACACCTGATAGCTATATGGCCCTATGTGCCTTATCTATAAAATGGGCACAATAACGACACCCACCCACCTCACAGGGTTAATGCCAGCATTAAATCACTTAACTGAAAACAGCTCCTGGCAGGTAACAAGAATTCAAAGATGGTAAACCGTTTTTTTTTTTTTTTTTCCATTCATTAAATGAAAGTTTATTGAGTGCTTTTTATACAATGTCCTGCTTGGTTTTGTGGATATGAAAAAAACAGAACCAAGCCTTTCTCTTCAGAGACCTAACAATCTAATGGACAAAAAAGACTTAAAAACTAATAGTCATTATTTATAGATATTATACTAGTTAGTCTTACCCAGAGATGCATAACAAAAACACATAGGCATTCTGTTCATACTTAGTCAAACAAGTAGAACCAAAATATCATAAATTTTTAGCTAAGCAAAAATTAAAGGGTTCCCTTTTCTCCACACCCTCTCCAGTATTTATTGTTTGTAGACTTTTTGATAGCAGCCATTCTGACCAGCATGAGATGGTACCTCATTGTGGTTTTGATTTGCATTTCTCTGATAATGAGTGATGTTGAGCATCTTTTCGTGTGTTTGTTAGCCAAAAGAGAGTAAATTGTTATTATCAGTCTTCGGTTCTTATGCCAGTTAGCTCACAGCCTTGGAGAAATCATTAGTTTTTTTTAGTTTCCTCATCTGTAAAAGAAGGATTTGGACCTAATACCTAGGGCCCCTTCCAGGTCTCACATTCTAAAACAACGTGTTTTTTCTACCTTAGTTTATATCTTCTTTTTCTTGAGATGCAATTTACGCTCAGTTAGGTGTCCAAACCTCGTGGTACAGCTCCGTGAATTGTTACATACATATGTACCTGTGCATGCTTCTGATACACCACTCAGATTAAGTTCTGGAAGAATTCCAGCAAATCACAGGCTTCCTTCTGTTTCTCCCAGCCAACACTCTCCTCCAAAGGTAACCAGTATTCTGATCTTCATCACCATAGATTAGTTCTGTCTTTTCTTATTGTTTCTGTTGTTGTTCAGTTGCTCAGTCATGTCCAACTCTTTGTGACCCCATGGATTGCAGCACGCCAGTCTTCCCCGTCCTTCACCATCTCCCAGATCTCCCTCAAACTTATGTCCATGGAGTCGGTAATACCATCCAACCATCTCATCCTTGGTCATCCCCTTCTCCTTCTGCCTTCAGTCTTTCCCAGCATCAGGGTCTTTTCTAATGAGTCAGCTCTCTGCATCAGGTGGCCAAAGTATTGGAGCTTCAGCTTCAGCATCAGTCCTTCCAAAGAATATTCAGGGTTGATTTCCTTTAGGATTGACTGGTTTGATCTCCTTGCAGTCCAAGGGACTCTCAAGAACCTTCTACAACACCACAGTTCAAAAGCATCAGTTCTTTGGTACTCATCCTTCTTTATGGTCCAACTCTCACATCCATACATGACTACTGGAAAAACCATAGCTTTGATTGATGGACCTTTGTTGGCAAAGTGATGGAACCATAGAATCGTGCTTGCTATCTGATTTCTTTTACTCCATATTTCTGAGATGCATCTGTATTATTATGTGTACCAGTAGGGTTTTTTTTTTAAGTGCTGAGTAGTATTCCATTGTATGGCTATATCACAATTTATCCTTCATCCAGTTGATGGATGTTTGAGTTGTTTCTAGTTTGAGGTTGTCATGAATAGGGATAGTGTATCCATTCCTGTATGTGTCTTTTGGTGAACATACTTATGTGTTTCTACTGGGCGTATACATAGAAGGGGCTTCCCCAATGGCTCAGCAGTGAAGTATCCACCGGCAATGCAGGAGACGCAGGAGATTCAGGTTCGATCCCTGGGTCGGGAAGATCCCCTGGAGAAGGAAATGGCACCCCACTCCAGTATTCTTGTGTGGAGAATCCCATGGACAGAGGAGCCTGGTGTTTTATGGTCCATAGGGTTGCACAGAGTGAGACATGACTGAGCATGAGCATGACATACAGGAGGGGAATCGATGGGCCATAGGGCATACACCTATTTAGCTTTAGTAGGTATTGCCAAATCATTACAAAAGTGGTTTTACTAATATACAGATCCATCGCTAATGTACAAGAGTTCCATTAGTTATAAATCCTTGCCAACACTAAGTATTTTGACGTGTGTGTTCCTAACTATAGCTTTATCTATGTTACTGATAGATGGTAACACATGAGTATCATTACAGTTTGGCTTTGACCAGCCAGATGTGGATCTTCAAGAAGGAAACCATCTCTAGCATAGCCTCTGAAGTAGGCACTCCATTCAGGGTAAAAAAATATCCAAGGGACATCTTGGCCCTCTGACAGTGGCTGCTTCAGAAGAAAGACTGCTCTGTGCTAACATCATTTAGAAAAATGTTGCTTGGGAGCAAAAGACAAAGGCAGCTCCAACCTTAATTCCTAATTTTGGCTGTTTGTGCAAGCCCAGGAATTTAGAACTGAATAAAACTGACCACCCATCCAGGACATCTCAGAGGAATCCAAGGGTATGAGTGCCAGGTGATTAGGGATCCACAGCATTTTTTATTAGCAGCTTTATGGAGCTATAATTCACCTGGCATAGTATATTCACAGAACTATGCAACCATCATCACTATTCTAGAATATTGTCATCACTCCAAAAAGAAACTCTGTCGCCCTTAGCAGTCACTCTGGTTCTTTCCTCCCTTTCAGCTCCTGGCAACTCCTAATCTACTTTGTGTCTCTATGGATTTATAAGTTCTGGACATCTTATATAAATGGAATCATACAATATGTGGTCCTTTGTAACTGGCTTCTTTCACTTAAGATAATGTTTTTAAGGCTCATCATGTCTTAGACTGTGTCAATATTTCATTTCTTTTTATAAGCAGAATTAAATTTCATTGTATGACTATATCACATCCGAGATGGACATTTGAGTTTCCTCTCTGGGGCTATTGGGAATAATACTGCTTTGAACATCCATGTACAAACTTTTGTGTGCACATATGTTTTCGATTTTCTTGGGTATATACCTGGGAGTAGAACCCCTGGGACATAGGGCAACTAACTCCATGTTTAACTTTTTGAGGAACTACCAAACTAATTTTTTTCAAAATGACATCAGGATGTTATAATCCCACCAGCAATTTCTGACTGAGGGTTCCTATTTCTCCATATCCTCACATTCATTTTATCTTTTATTATAGCTATCCTGGTGGGTATGAAATGGTATCTCATTGTGGTTTTGATTTGCTTTTCCCTAATAACTAGTAATGTTGAGCATCTTTTCATGTGCTTATTGGCCATTTGTGTATCTTCTTTGGAGGCCTGTCTATTTAGATCCTTTGATCATTTTTGAGTTATTTGTGTTTTTATGATGGAGTTGTAAGTGTTCTGTATATATTCTACAGATCCTTTTATCAGATATATAATTCACAAAACTTTTCTCCCATTCTGTGGGTGGTCTCTTCAGTTACTCGATTGTGTCCTTTGAAGCACAAAAGCTCTTAATATTGATGTAGTGCCATTTATCTATTTCTTTTCCTTTAGTTGCTTGAGCTTTTGGTGTCATAGCTAAGAAACCATTGCTTAATCCAGGGTCAGGAAGATTTACACCTATGTTTGTTTCTAAGAGTTTTATAGTTTTAGCTCTTCTATTTAGACCTTTGATCCATTTTGATTTAATTTTTGTATATGGTATAAGGTAAAAGTCCAACTCCATTCTTTTGCATGTGGATATCCACTTGTCACAGCAGCATTTATTTAAAAGACTATTCTTTCCCCCATTGAATGATCTTGGCACCCTTGTTGAAAGTAAATTAACCATAAATGTGAGAGTTTGTTTCTGGTCCACAGCATTTTTAACTGACAGAAAAGAATGGTCAGATATGGAGGACTCACAATAGTCCCAATGTTTCAGCCTAGCACACCCAGAGGCCTCTTACTCCTCCACTCTGCAGAGAAAGGGCACAACCCAGGGAAACAGTCACTGAAATTAGGTCTAATGACTCAACCTGGAAGCAAATCATGTTGGAAAGTTACACGCGTTTCCAGAGCCAACCTTCCTTTCTCCAGAAAGTTACACTTCAATGTAGACCCCGTTTCTCTTTCTGTACATGCTGCCCTGAGTTTAAGAGAAGTCTTCCCTTCTGACTGAGGCCCTTTCCACATTAGCTGGGCACTTCATCCTATGTTAACCCTTTCAAAGACTGCTCACTCTGAGCTTAAGCTGAGGTTAGAGCCCAGACTTTCAGAAAGCAGAGGGGCGTGGCTTCATTTTTTTCCTCAAAGGAAAACGCTCTTGCCCCATGCCTTGTTTGCCTCGTAGGCAGCCTCACACTCCGGGCAGCACCGCAGCAACAGTGGGTCTATTCTGGAAGTGAACTTCCGCTGCTGAGCACAGAAAGGGAAACCGAACTCCACCTAGCTTTGACCCTGCCTAGCACCTGGTGACCTTGGCTCATGTTTTGAAGAGATTCTTTACCTCTTGACCAGAAGAGTTCCTTGGCTGTGGGGAAGCAGTGTGCAAGAGTAGAAAGGAGCACAGACCTTGGCTCCAGAAAACCTGGGTGTGGAGCTTCCCAGGTGGCTCAGTGGTAAAGAACTGTCTGCCAGTGCAGGAGATCTGGGTTTGATCTCTGGGTCAGGAAGATCCCCTGGAGAAGAAAATGGAAACCCACTCCAGTATTCTTGCCTGGAAAATCCCATTGACAGAGGAGCCTGAAGGGCTACAGTCTATGAGGCCTCAAAGAGTCAGACAGGACTTAGCAACTAAACAACAACAACCTGGGCGTGAATCCGATTCTGAATGTATTTGCCATGGTAGACATGGAGGCACATTGCTCAGAACCCCTGGGGAGAGACCCCACTGCCCAACTGTGAGGAGTGTAGTAAGCTAAGGGCCTCCAGCTGTTAGCTCCTTCAAGGTCTGCCTCAGCTTGGAGCCAAGGTCATGCTGTTCCTGGGGTGGTCCCAGCCAATGACTGATCAAGGTCGTGATCCAAGGCCCATTTCCACCACATAGAAGACCCCCCTAGAGGGCAGTCTTTGCTCTGAAGCTCCCCTTTGAGCTTGTAGACCTTGGCAGGCGGATACCATGGGCCAATAGGCCCCTCACCCAATCCTGCCTCCATCTCTCTGAAGTTCAATACTGAAGGCGTGAAGGAGCTTTCTGGGAAGTTAGAAATATTTTCTACCTTGATTTAGATTTTAATAGCATGGG
>SJYT01035197.1:57649-74575 GCA_006410635.1 Cephalophus harveyi | reverse complement strand
CTCCCATTTTAAGTTTAGTGGAATTTATATGCCTAATTCTATATGCTATACCTCAATTTTTTTTAAAGGAAAAAATAGTGAGGAGTTTTTTCATAATTAATTAGCATACATACATATTAAGTTTTTAATTTATAAAATGTAGAGAAGTAAAAAGAAAAAAATCACCTCTGGCCCCACCCCCAAAGATAACCGCTGGAGACACTTGAGATACCACGTCCCACCCTCCACCTCCCTCATCATTCTGCCTCTGTATGTTGCCACTTGGCTCTTAGAGAAAGGAAGCTTAACCATGATTTCCACTTTCCTGGGACTAGTGCTGGGAAGATTGTTTCCAGGCTCACTTTCTAGCCCCTCTTTCACTTCTTCCCTCAGATAGAACCTGAAGGTAAATAATGCCAAAATTTCAGTATCCTAACTTGCACATCACCCCTCACTGAAACTGGGAGCCTCAAGGCCTCTGGATCTCTTTCTGGAACAGCACAGATCAGGGGCCCACATTCACTGGGTCTTTTGCCTTCACAGGAGTTGAAACTTCACCTTGGACAAAATCAGGTCCATTCCCATCAAGCAAACCCTGTAGGGCCTGAGTTAACCTGCCTCTTGAGAAATCTGTATGCAGGTCAGGAAGCAACAGTTAGAACTGGACATGGAACAACAGACTGGTTCCAAATAGGAAAAGGAGTACGTCAAGGCTGTATATTGTCACCCTGCTTATTTAACTTATATAACTCCAGTACTTTGGCCACCTCATGCGAAGAATTGACTCATTGGAAAAGACTCTGATGCTGGGAGGGATTGGGGGCAGGAGGAGAAGGGGACGACAGAGGATGAGATGGCTGGATGGCATCACAGACTCGATGGACATGAGTCTGAGTGAACTCCGAGAGATGGTGATGGACAGGGAGGCCTGGCGTGCTGCGATTCATGGGGTCGCAAAGAGTCGGACACGACTGAGCAACTGAACTGAACTGAACTGGAGATGGTTCTAGTTCAGAGTAGCCAAGATTTTTGCCTATTTTTTGTGTGTGTGAATTGTGGGAGAAAGGCATTTTCCAGTTTGCTTAGATGAACACAAACTGTCAAAGTGACCCTGTAGGGAACATCTCAAGGTAGATTATAATGCAAACTAGGCAGCTGGAACTAAGTCGTTCCAGTCGTCTGACTCTTTGTGGCCCCGTGGACTGTAGCCTGCCCAGGCTCCTCTGTTCATGGGATTCTCCAGGCAAGAATACTGGAGTGGGTTTCCATTTCCTTCTCCAGGGGATCTTCCTGACCCAGGGATCGAACCCGCATCTCTTATGTCTCCTGCATTGGCAGGTGGGTTCTTTGCCACTAGCGCCACCTGGGGAGCCCTTTTCTTAGACAGCCAGCTCTCAAAATGAGGCCCCAGACCAGCAGTGTCAGCACCACCTGGGAACTCGTTATAAATGCAAATTTGAGGGGCCCACTATAGACCTGGTAATTCAGAAACTTTTAGGGTAGGATATCAAACACATTCATCTGTGTTTCAATAAGCCCTCCAGGTAGTCCTGATGCACACTCAAGTTTACAAACCTCTGTTCTAGAGGTTTTTAAATTCCACTGCCAGAGAAAGCAAAAATGTACTCACGCGTCCTCTGTCCACACTCATAACTTGTGCACTATGTCCTTAGCATGACTTAGGGGCACATGCCGGGTCTATATAACTTCAAAGGTTCTTGTCCTTTATATCCTGAACCCACGGAAATGCATTCCTTTTGTCTTTGTTAGTTGACCAAAGATGAAATATAGCCCAATGTTCCCCCAACAAAAAGATTTATTAATTTGTACTAATGAGTGTTTAGAGAAAAACATACAAACCGATGTCCTTGTTGAGTGCTCCTTCTCAAAGGCAAAATGTGGATGTTATCTGTAAAATCAACAAATTTGTCACCAAAGTGAAATGTTATCTTTTCCTGAGGATTTTCCCAGGCATCTCAAGGACTAGACAGCCCCCTCCGTCTCCGTGATCAGATGCACAGGGTTAAAGCTTACAGCCATAACTCACATGCTTTAAGAGAGCTCACATGTAAGTTTGTTTTCAGGTTAGTAGCTTTGCTCAAACATAACTGAAGAAAGGAGACCACAAACCTATCCAAAGCCAAAGAATCCCCACAGACCTTTGCCTCCTTAAGATACGACCTGTGCAATGGCCTCTTGGATAAGAATACCAAAGACACAGGCAACAAAAGCAAAAAAATAGACAAGTAGGACTACATCAAACTAAAAATCTTCTGTACAACAAAGGAAACAATCAACAGAGTGGAAAAAGCAACCTACAGAATGGAAGAAAATTCTTTCAAATCATTTATTTGATCGGGGATAATATCTAAAATGTATAAGGAACTCCCACAGCTCAACAGCAAAAAAAAAAAAAAACCAGATAACCCAGATAAAATGGGCCAGATAAATGCCCAGATAAAAATGGGCAAAAGACTTGAGTAGACATTTTTCCAAAGAAAACATACAGATTGCCAACAGGCACATGAAAAGACATTCGACAGTACTAATCATCAGGGAAATGCAAATCAAAACCACAACTAGATATCACCGCAGACCTGTCAAAGTGTCCACTATCAAAAAATCAAAAGATAACAAGTGTTGGCAGGAATGTGGAGAAATTAGAACCTTTGCACATTGTTCAAATGTAAATTGGTTTAGTCACTATGGAAAACAGTATGGAAGTTCCTCAGAAAAATTAAAACTAGAACTACAGTATGATCCAGCAAACACACTTCTGGGTATGTGTTCAAAAGAATTGAAAAAAAAAAAAGAATTGAAATCAGGATTTCAAAGAGATATTTGCACTCCCATTTTCATTGCAGCATTATTCACAATAGCCAACATGTGGAAATACCCTAAATATCTATTGACAGATGAATAGATATCAAAAATGTGGTATATACATACAATGGAATATTTTTCAGCCTTCAGAAAGAAGGAAATCCTGCCATTTCAAACAGGAACGAACCTGGAGGACATTATGCTAAGTGAAATAATCCAGACACAGAAGTACAAATACTGTATCATGCCACTTATGTGAGATATCTAAAATAGTCAAACTCAAAGAAGCAGAGAATAGAATGGTGGTTGCTGGGGGCTGGTGGGAGGGGGAAATGAGGAGTTGCTAATCAGTAGGCATAAAGTTTCAGTTGTGCAAGATGAATAAGTTCTGGAGATCAACTGTACAGTATCATGCCTATGGTTAACAATACTGTATTATATACCTAAAACTTTGTTAGAAGAATAGATCTTGTGTTAAATGCTCTTATTTCAATTTTAAAAATTAACTAAATATGTTAACTATAAAATAGAATAGAGACCTGAAAATGTGGTTGCTGGGGGCTGGTGGGAGGGGGAAATGAGGAGTTGCTAATCAGTAGGCATAAAGTTTCAGTTGTGCAAGATGAATAAGTTCTGGAGATCAACTGTACAGTATCATGCCTATGGTTAACAATACTGTATTATATACCTAAAACTTTGTTAGAAGAATAGATCTTGTGTTAAATGCTCTTATTTCAATTTTAAAAATTAACTAAATATGTTAAATATAAAATAGAATAAAGCCCTGAAAAAAAAAAAAAAAACAACACAGAGGTTTGACCAGAGGTATGCTGTTAAATGTTTAATAACCTTCTCTCCAAGGGAAAAAAAAAATACCCTCTATATCTTGAATATAAATGTGTAGCACACAATTTATAAATAATAATAAAATATATACATTCCTTATTGTAGATTTCATATAGCCAAAAAACTCCCATAGAATGCTTTAGTCAATGTTTTCCTAACTCTTGTGTCCATAACCAACCTAAAGTGGCAATTAACAATTAAATGTGGTTCCAACAGGATTATTGGTTGATGTGTTGATTTACATTAATAAGACAAAACAGAAACAACAGAATGCATGTCGAAATTTCCTAGTTTAGATCAGTGACATATATGACTTCTTCACTAAATCAGATAATAGTTTTTGAATACTGGAAGAATATTTCCTCAATTTTTCATGCTATATGAAATATAACAGTTACAGAGATGATGCACTTTTAAATTTAATCTGCACTATTAACATTTCTCCATCACTTTCTTAAGTCTAGACCAAGGGTTGTCAAAAAATTCAGTAAAGAGCCAGATAATAAATATTTTAGGTTTTGTGGCTACATAGGGTCTCTGTTGCAGATTCTTTTTCACTTTCTTACAACCCTTGAAAATGTAAAAACCATTATTAGCTTGTGAGCTGTATAGAAACAAGCTGGGTGGAAGTTCACGGACCCCTCAGTTCAGTTCAGTTCAGTTCAGTTCAGTCGCTCAGTCGTGTCCGACTCTGCGACCCCTTGAATCACAGCACGCCAGGCCTCCCTGTCCATCACGGACCCCTAGTCAAGACAATCACCAGAACAATAGATTAAGCAGGGATTTGTAGCAGTTGCTAATTTCCATGATGTAAATACTACTATGACTGATTTCAAACTACCAGTTTGACTTGACTGAATGTGAAGTTACAAAGAGATGAGCAGATAAGAAATAATATATAGTATTTCTACTACATACGTACAAAGGACACAAATAACCTCAAGAGCATGAATAATAATGAAACATAGGAAAATAATTAGGAAGTGATGAGTCTTGAGTATTTATTACCTTTGTTTTTAATCTAATTTATTTAATGGTAAGTTTCTATAATTTAATTTTTTGTGATGATTATATTTAACAACCAGCTCTCAACATTTCTGAAAATTCAATAATTGACTCTCGGGAGCCACTATGAGCAACCACTGTGACCACACCAAATTTCAACCTGTTTGTTTTGGTTTTACTGGATAAAGAGAGAATCTTCACTCACTTTGGTCTGTTATTCCCTGTAACAAAAGAATTTACTACAGAGTTTCTTTGAAGCTGGCAGTTTCCTTGGCTCCTCTAAAATAGGAAATGATTTTAGATGTTATTTTTACATATTTTCAGAAAGGGATCTGTCTCTATTCTCAACAGCTTCCTGACTACCTTTTGCTTCCAAATAATGAGAACTATTTAAAGGAAAAAGGAACTGCTGTAGTGTGGTTTTAAGAAAAGCACATACTTTGCTGTTTCAGAAGTAGTTACACAAGAGTTCTGCTCATAAACTGGGGAAGAATTAAAATAGCTTTCCAAGGTCCCTCCCAAGGCTGTGATTTTCTTTTCACCTACTCAGGTAATGCCACTTATGGTACTCATTCATTTATTCAGCTGTTTGAGCATCTGGAGAAGGGAATGGCAAACCACTTCAGTATTCTTGCCTTGAGAACCCCATGAACAGTATGAAAAGGCAAAATGATAGGACACTGAAACATGAACTCCCCAGGTCAGTAGGTGCCCAATATGCTACTGGAGATCAGTGGAGAAATAACTCCAGAAAGAATGAAGGGATGGAGCCAAAGCAAACACGCAGTTGTGGATGTGACTGGTGATAGAAGCAAGGTCCAATGCTGTAAAGAGCAATATTGCATAGGAACCTGGAATGTCAGGTCCATGAATCAAGGCAAACTGAAAGTGGTCAAACAGGAGATGTCAAGAGTGAATGTCGACATTCTAGGAATCAGCAAACCAAGATGGACTGGAATGGGTGAATTTAACTCAGATGACCATTATATCTACTACTGTGGGCAGGAATCCCTTAGAAGAGATGGAGTAGCCATCATGGTCAACAAAAGAGTCCGAGGGTCAGTACTTGAATACAATCTCAAAACAACAGAATGATCTCTGTTCGTTTCCAAGGCAAAGCATTCGATATCACGGTAATCCAAGTCTATGCCCTGACCAGTAAAGCTGAAACATTCAACGCTGAAGTTGAATGTTTCTATGAAGACCTATAAGACCATTAAGAACTAACACCCCCAAAAGATGTCCTTTTCATTATAGGGGACTGGGTTGCAAAAGTCAAGAAACACCTGGAGTAACAGGCAAATTTGGCCTTGGAGTACAGAATGAAGCAGGGCAAAGGCTAATAGAGTTCTGCCAAGAGAATGCACTGTTCATAGTAAACACCTTCTTCCAACAACACAAGAGAAGACTCTACACATGGACATCACCAGATGGTCAACACCTAAATCAGATTGATTATACTCTTTGCAGCCAAAGATGGTGAAGCTCTATACAGTCAGCAAAAACAAGACCAGGAGCTTACTGTGGCTCAGATCATGAACTCCTTATTGCCAAATTCAGACTTAAATTGAAGAAAGTAGGGAAAACCACTAGACCACTCAGGTATGACCTAAATCAAATCCCTTATGATTATACAGTGGAAGTGAGAAATAACTTTAAGTGACTAGACTTGATAGAGTGCCTGATGAACTATGGACAGATGTTCGTGACATTGTACAGGAGACAGGAATCAAGACCATCCCCAAGAAAAAGAGATGCAAAAAAGCAAAATGTCTGTCTGAGGAAGCCTTACAAATAACTGTGAAAAGAAGAGGAGCCAAAAGCAAAGGAAAAAAGGAAAGATATACCCATTTGAATGCAGAGTTCCAAAGAATAGCAAGGAGAGATAAGAAAGCCTTCCTCAGTGATCAATGCAAAGAAATAGAAGAAAACAATAGAATGTGAAAGACTAGAGATCTCTTCAAGAAAATTAGAGATACAAAAGGACCATTTCATGCAAAGATGGGCTCAATAAAGGACAGAAATTGTATGGACGTCACAGAAGCAGAGGATATTAAGAAGAGGTGGCAAGAATACACAGAAGAACTATAGAAAAAAATCTTCATGACCCAGATAATCACGATGGTGTGATCACTCACCTAGAGCCAGACATCCTGGAATTCAAAGTCAAATAGGCTTTAGGAAGCATCATTATGAACAAAGCTAGTGGAGGTGATAGAATTCCAGTTGAGCTATTTCAAATCCTAAAAGATGATGCTATGAAAGTGCTGTGCTCAATATGTCAGCAAATATGGAAAACTCAGCAGTGGCCACAGGACTGGAAAAGGTCAGTTTTCATTCCAGTTCCAAAGAAAGGCAATGTCAAAGAATGCTCAAATTACCACACAATTGCACTCACCTTACACACTAGTAAAGTAATGCTCAAAATTCTGCAAGCCAGGCTTCAACAGAGCGTGAACCGTGAACTTCCAGATGTTCAAGCTGGTTTTACAAAAGGCAGAGGAGCCAGAGATCAAATTGAAAAAGCAAGAGAGTTCCAAAAAAACATCTATTTCTGCTTTATTGACTATGCCAAAGCCTTTGACTGTGTGGATCACAATAAACTGTGGAAAATTCTGAAAGAGATGGGAATACCAGGCCACCTGACCTGCCTCTTGAGAAACCTGTATGCAGGTCAGGAAGCAAAAGTTAGAACTGGACATGGAACAACAGACTGGTTCCAAATCAGGAAAGGAGTATGTCAAGGCTGTATATTGTTACCCTGCTTATTTAACGTATATGTAAAATACATCGTGAGAAACGCTGGGCTGGAGGAAGCACAAGCTGGAATCAAGATTGCCGGGAGAAATATCACTAACCTCAGATATGCAGATGACACCACCCTTATGGCAAAAAGTGAAGAAGAACTAAAGAGCCTCTTGATGAAAATGAAAGAGGAGTGTGGAAAAGTTGGCTTAAAGCTCAACATTCAGAGAACGAAGATCATGGCATCTGGTCCCATCACTCCATGGGAAATAGATGGGGAAACAGGGGAAACAGTGTCAGACTTTATTTTTCTGGGCTCCAAAATCACTGCAGATGGTGACTGCAGCCAGGAAATTAAAAGACGCTTACTCCTTGGAAAGAAAGCTATGTTCTGTATGCAGGTCAGGAAGCAACAGTTAGAACTGGACATGGAACAACAGACTGGTTCCAAATAGGAAAAGGAGTACGTCAAGGCTGTATATTGTCACCCTGCTTATTTAACTTCTATGCAGAGTACATCATGAGAAACACTGGGCTGGAGGAAGTACAAGCTGGAATCAAGATTGCCGGGAGAAATATCAATAACCTCAGATATGCAGATGACACCAACCTTATGGCAGAAAGTGAAGAAGAACTAAAGAGCCCTTTGATGAAAGTGAAAGAGGAGAGTGAAAAAGTTAACTTAAAGCTCAACATTCAAGAAACTAAGATCATGGCATCTAGTCCTATCACTTCATGTCAAATAGGTGGGGAAACAGTGTCAGACTTTATTTTTGGGGGCTCCAAAAACACTGCAGGGGGTGATTGGAGCCATGAAATTAAGACGCTTACTCCTTGGAAGGAAAGTTATGACCAACCTAGATAGCCTATTCAAAAGCAGAGACATTACTTTGCCAACAAAGGTCCATCTAGTCAAGGCTATGGTTTTTCCAGTAGTCATGTATGGATGTGAGAGTTGGACTATAAAGAAAGCTGAGCGCCGAAGAATTGATGCTTTTGAACTGTGGTGTTGGAGAAGACTCTTGAGAGTCCCTTGGGCTGAAAGGAGATCCAACCAGTCCATCCTAAAGATCAGTCCTGGGTGTTCATTGGAAGGACTGATGCTGAAGCTGAAACTCCAATACTTTGGCCACCTGATGCAAAGAGCTGACTCATTGGAAAAGACCCTGATGCTGGGAAAAATTGAGGGCAGGAGGCAAAGGGGATGACAGAGGATGAGATGGTTGGATGGCATGATTGACTCAGTGGACATGAGTTTGTGTAAGCTTTTGGAGTTGGTGATGGACAGGGCAGCCTGGCTTGCTGCAGTTCTTGGGGTTCCAAAGAGTCGGACACGACTGAGCAACTGAACTGAATATATATTGGAATGCATTTTTAAAGTTAACTTAATATATATCCTACAAACAGATTTTACCTTCTCCGCCCCAACCCTGGTTCTATACAATTAGGTTCTCATTAATTATCTATTTTATACCTCTGTGTGTGTCAATCTTGTTCTCCCTGTTTTTCCACCCTGACTTTCCCCCTTGTCATCCATATGTTTGTTCTCTACCATCTCTGTGTCTATTTCTGCTTTGCAAATGGGTTCATTGGTAGCATTTTCTATACTCCATATAATATGTTTATATACAATAGTTTTCTCTTTCTGCCTTATTTCGCATCATTTGACAGTCTCTAGGTCTATCCACATCTCTGTAAATGACACAATTTTATTCCTTTTTATGTCTGAGTAGTATTCCTTTGTATATATGTACCACATCTTCTTCATAAGTTTTTCTGACAATGGACATTTAGGTTGCTTCCATTTCCTGACTTGTAAATTGCACTGCTATGAACATTGGATGCATGCATTTTTTGAAATTACGGTTTTCTCTGGATTAAGTTTATACTTTTAAATATAACTGTTTTGCCCTGACTTGGAGTAGTGTGTTGAGTAGGACCCTCAGGCACAGACCAAAGGAATAGTATACTCACCACAGGTCCTCAGTTTCCAGCGGTCATTCTCAGATGGAATTCTTTACAAAGCCCTTTTGTTGATTTCTGTTTATCCTTGTCTCCATTCTTCATTTGCTTTTCTTCTACCTTCTTCTCTTACCTTCAACAGAAAGGGCTTCCTCTTATTTATTTATGTATTTTAAATATTGAGTTACTTTTAATGGACAAAAGCTAACTATTTGGGTGGACTTTGAGAATGAAAGATGCTTCTGGGTACCATCAAGTCTTAATTAGTGGGTTACTTTGTTTGGGGCTCTTCTTTTCTACTTTAAAACAACTTTGTTCTTTTAAGTACCATCCTACCTAGGATTATCTGTTTATCAAGCACTTGTAAGTAGAGCTCTCTGTAGCTGTGATTTAATGAAGACAGAAAGTTCTTTCTAAAGAGAGTTCCCTATTTGGCCATAAGGTGCTAATGCCTGGTGACTCATGTGTGACAGAGGTTCCTGGATATGTTTTCCTAGAATACAGGAGGCATGGAGTGGCTGGGTGACCTCACACAAGTCTCTGAGCTGGGTTGGGCTCCTTTTATTTTCTGCAAAAGCGCTACACCAGTTGATGGCTAAGATCACGTAGGGCTCAGAAATTCTTCATTCTGTGACTTGAGTTATACTGAAAATTAAAAATAATAGGCCAAATTTATTGAGCACTAGGCTTCCCAGGTGGTACTAGTGGTAAATAATCTTCCTGCCACTGTCAGAGACATAAGAGATGCAGGTTCAATCCCTGGGTCAGGAAGATCCGTTGGAGAAGGAAATGGCAACCCATTCCAGTATACTTGCCTGGAGAATCCCATGAACAGAAGGACCTGGTGGACTATAGTCCATGGAGTCCCAAAGAGTCAGATATGACTGAAGGGGGTTAGCATGCAGCTCCATCATAATCCTTGTGCAAAGCATCTGACGGCCCCTATTCCATGTGATCTTGGACTCACAGATCATGGAATCACACCAACCTAGTAATAAATAAGGTACTGTTAATATGCCCATTTTACATGTGAGAAGACTGAGGCTTAGGGAGATTAATGAATAGGTCCTCCTTACTTGGGACCGTGTTCTTCACAGCTGCACTCTACTGTAGATTTCATTCTAGCTTCTGTTCAGCTTATCAAGTAGGGTTTGAATTAATGAGATTTTACTGAACTAGGGAACATTTCTTGCTTAATGTCTTCCCATCCATCCTGCTAATTGGTCTGATAATTTTAGGCTCAGAGGCTTTCATCCTGCTCGACTTGGAAGGATGAGGGATGGAATAAAGGGCATGGTACCTGCAATGCTTGCTTTGACCTTCCACATCAAGGCCTTTACTCAGTTAAATTCCTCTGTATTATACAGGAATGAACACCAACCCCGTGAGACTCTGTGACTCACAAGATCATACTCTTGTTCCAAATCCTGATGGGCCCAGATTTAGTCTTGCCAATGCATTTGTTAATGACCAAACTAACTGACATCCCATTTTTGTCTCCTGTTCAGGATTCCTAAGCAGCCACACTTCTGTCTACTTACTGTGCTTTTCTTTCTGTGCAAAATAAAGAGGAGAAAGCATTATCAGTGTAGGTGATCCATTACTGATTTTGTCAGGAAAAAAGAGATACCCTGCAAGTTACTCTATTTAGATAGCAATCTTGGTGTTCAGCCTTCCTCACTCTCAGTTGCTACTTTATCTCTAAGGATCTCTCTCTGCTTCCTGGATTCATCCCACTCCGGTTTTAGGTGCTGGCATCCTCTGCTAACATTCTGGAGAGAGCACCTTTTTATTTATCCTTTTTTTTGTTTGTTTGTTTAATACTTGTGGCCTCTAGAGAAATGCTTTGCATTGGAGGTGTGTGGGAGCTTATTCCAGGTGTGTGAAGGACAATCAGTAGCCTCCCAGGGCTTCAGGAAAACAACTAGGGGTTCCTTACAGGGTTCTTCGCTGCATGGAGTTCTCTGGGGAGTTTTTTTTTTTTTTTTTTTTTTAAGAGTTCCTATGTTGTGTTCTTAGATTTTTGCTTTTAAACAGAGAAAGGAAGAAAGAACCCTTATGGAGTCTTGCAGCATGAATGCAGGACCTATTCATGTTACTTTGAATGCCACCCAAGCTCTGATATCCCTGAGATTTTCCTTGACCCTTTTGTGAAACCTCAATACATGGGCGAAACCTTGGCAACTGTCTCTTTTTCACTAGTTTCTCATGATCTGTTCAGTTTCCCATTGCCTGTGTCACCCCCAAAGCACTTTGGGATCTATAGCATAGAAGTCAACAAATAAAAAGAAGACACTCATTCACTCACTGAGTGCCCCATTGGTAGTCAGACACTATCCAGATGCTGTAAGCACAACATTTCCTTTAATCCTGATAGTAGCTCTAATAGGTGGTAGTGGTCTTGTCTTCATTGCACATATAGGGGCAAGAAGCTTAGAGAAACTGGTCACACTAGGAGTAATGGAAGAAACAACAGCAGAATGTGTATCTCTGTAATTTCCCGTACCGTGTCTGCACCAGTCTGAAGTTAAATGATCTCTTTGAGACTTCCTGTAGAAAATCCTTGGGTAAGGAGACAACACGGGTTGGAGACTTACCTCCTCAGGGTAGAAGTGAATACTTGTCTGTGACTCAGAGAAATTGGTGTGTCATGCACTTTGTGAATATCTAATGAGGATGAATATTGGCATACCCTAATAGCCAGCTATTGTACATATACAGGGTTATATCCTGGGAAGACTAGTATTCTGTGCCAAAGAAGACACATCTGAGAACATCTATTGCATCATTGTTGCCATGGTAAAAACTGGAAACATATGTCCACTAATCAGTGAATGGGTTAATGAATTGTGGTAACTTTTTATGACATAATAAGAATAAGTTTACAGTGATAATAGTATAGTACATTTATAATAAACTTATACTAGCCATTTACAATAAATGACTTTACATCAGTTTGTTGGTATAGACAAAACTAAACTCCATTGTATTTCAAAAGCAAATGGTGAAAATGTGACCCATATGAAAATATTAAAAATGTACAAAATGTTGATTATGTAAATTAATATGAACATATGTAATAAACATAACATAAATGGGAGAGTTATGCACCTATTTCAGGGTAGTGGTTTCCTGCAAGGGTGGAGGAGAATGAGGTGGTGGCTAGTAGAGGGTGCAGAGGTTGCAGTGTATTCATGACACTTTTTTTTTTTTTTTCAGTAGAAATTCTGAAAAAAAGTGTGGGAGAATGTTTGATTATTAAATTCCAGGCAATATGAGCACACAGGTGCTGCTGACATTTTTCGTTACTTCACTGTCAGGATGATCCAGGCCAGTGACTTGGAGTTGAGCTGCTCACTGCCAAGTAGGGTTGAGGGTGATTCATGGCAGCATCTCCTGTTCTTTCACTTAAAATTGTACTCCGAGGAAGTGTGCTGCTAGAGAGTTCCTAAGAGAGGAGCCTTTTAGTTATGTACATACATATTTGTATATGTGGGTATGGATTAATGTGTGTATGTATGTGTGTATGTATACATGTGCGTGCAACGTTTCTTTCTTTTCTTTGACATAAATAAGGAAGAATTTGGTTTATTCACGGTTTATGAAGATCTTAATGCAAGGAAACCATGTCTCACTAATAAGTCTGTAAGTGACGCTTTCCTGTTCATTTCCTATCCACTGAGATTTATTCAAGTAATAATTCCTACAACAGGGTGAAAAAATGAGGCAATAAATGCATAATGTGCTTGATTAAATGAAATCAGCCAGGCCACTCATGGAGAGTGAAGCACAGAGCTGGAGAGGGTAGAATGATGGCTTGAGGAGCTGAGGCATTTTTCTTGGCTGCGGTTCGGGTGTGCTGGGTCAATGTCTGTGTCTCTCAGAGCCCAGCTCAGCAGCAGATGGTCTCTGAGGAGTCTGCTGTGGAGACCTTATGGGCTTTAGGTTCAGACAACCATGTGTCTCACTGGCTTTATTTATTGCCATTTAGTCTTCCAGGAGGTCCCATGCACTGCAAGCAAGGGATTAGAGTTCTTATTCACAGATCTGGAATGATTTCAGGGTGTGATATGGTCTTTGTCTTTTTAGGTCCCAGACTCTCAATTTTCAGAAAAGTCATTTTTTAAAGAAATCATTAAAACTGAGGAAGATTGTGGCACTGTACTTTGTGTCATTGTCTATTTTTTGCATGTACTTATGGGCTTCCCTTGTAGCTCACTTGGTAAAGAATCTGCCTGCAGTGCAGGATACCTGGGTTCGATCCCTGGGTTGGGAAGATCCCCTGGAGAAGAAAATGGCAACCCACTCCAGTATCCTTGCCTGGAAAAATCTCATGGACAGAGGAGCCTGGTGGGCTACAGTCCATGGGGTCGCAAAGAGTCGGGCACGACTGAGTGACTAACACTAAGATTTCCGGGAGAAATATCAGTAACCTCAGATATGCAGATGACACCACCCTCATGGCAGAAAGTGAGGAGGAACTGAAGAGCCTCTTGATGAAAGTGAGAGAGGAGAGTGAAAACGTTGGCTTAAAGTTCAACATTCAGAAAACGAAGATCATGGCATCCGGTCCCATCACTTCATGGAAATAGATGGGGAAACAGTGGCTGACTTTATTTTTCTGGGCTCCAAAATCACTGCAGATGGTGATTGCAGTCATGAAATTAAAAGATGCTTACTCCTTGGAAGGAAAGTTATGACCAACCTAGATACCATATTCAAAAGCAGAGATATTACTTTGCCAAAGAAGGTCCATCTAGTCAAGGCTATGGTTTTTCCAGTGGTCATGTATGGATGTGAGAATTGGACTGTGAAGAAAGCTGAGCAACGAAGAATTGATGCTTTTGAGCTGTGGTGTTGGAGAAGACTCTTGAGAGTCCCTTGGACTGCAAGGAGATCCAACCAGTCCATTCTAAAGGAGATCAGTCCTGGGTGTTCATTGGAAGGACTGATGCTGAAGCTGAAACTCCAATACTTTGGCCACCTCATGTGAAGAGTTAAGTCATTGGAAAAGACTCTGATGCTGGGAGGGATTAGGGGCAGGAGGAAAAGGGGACAACAGAGATGAGATGGCTGGATGGCATCACAGACTCAATGGACATGAGCTTGAGTAAACTCCAGGAGATGGTGATGAACAAGGAGGCCTGGCATGCTGCAATTCATGGGGTCACAAAGAGTCAGACGCGACTGAGTGACTGAACTGAACTGAGGGCCTTGTTTTAATAATGCACTGTGGTTAATATTTCCATGGGTCCCCACCCCCAAACTTTAAAGGGGATTTGGGTTAATTCATAGGAAGGGAATACTGGAGAGGCCAGAAGATGGCGTGTATACCAGGCAAGAGGGAGATTGATTTAGAAAGAAGATAAATACAGGCTGACAGAGAAGACCTCCAACTCAAAGTAACATCAAGTGGTTTGGGGCTTCAGCTTCTAAGTGTTGAAGTTAGGGATAGAGTGTGGCACTTTTCAGAAGCTTTCTGTAGGTTACATTGTGGCATTGTTAAGTCACTCAGTTCTGTCCAACAATTTGTGACTCCATGGACTTCATCAGGCCAGGCTTCCCTGTCCTAACTATTTCCCAGAGTTTGCACAAACTCATGTCCATTGAGTCAATGAGGCCATTCAACTATCTTATCCTCTGTCACTCCCTTCTCCTCCTGTCACTCTTTCCCAGTATTAGAGTTTTTTCCAGTGAGTCAGGTCTTTGCACCAGGTGGCCAAAGTATTGGAGCTTCAGCTTCAGCATCAGTCCTTCCAATGAACGTTCAGGGTTGATTTACTTTAGGATTGACTGGTTTGATCTCTTTACAGTCCAAGGGACTCTCACCACAGTTTGAAAACATCAGTTCTTCAGTGCTCAGCCTTGTTTATGGTCCAACTGTCACATCCATACTTGACTACTGGAAAAATCATTTTACACTGTAGAACTCATTGAATAGTCCTTGTGAGGCTTGGGTTAATATTGGAAAGTTTATAACTTTGACTGTACAAATATGCATGTTTAAAGGCAGTTCTGACCTTCTAAGGACTTACTGAATCCCTGGGATTTATGCAGGTTACATATGCTAAATTTTCCTCAAGGGAAGCCTAAGGTAGGTCCTTCTAGATCTAAATGGACTTAAATGTTAAATATCTTTTCCTTCCTTTACCTTTTTTTGTGATTAGGTGGTAAGAAATTCAACTTTGGCATCTAGAGGGAAAGAGAATTAGTGACAGAAATGTTGAAGATAAGGCTGATCTGTGACTTAAACATTGAAAAAGAGAATTATGGGGTCAATTTATTCAGTAAGTCAGACCGCCCCCCCCCCCAAAAAAAAAGCAAGGTTTTTTGACAAAAGTTTTTAATGGTTGGTTCTGAGAACCTCTGGGTTGGAAATATCCCCAGAGAAGGGAATGGCTACCTGCTACAGTATGCTTGGGTAGAGAATTCCATGAACAGAGGAGCCAGGAAGGGTAACAAAGAATGGACATGACTGAGCAACTAACACTTAACACTTCAGGGGATTTTAGTATAAAGAGTTTTTTATGAACACATTGATTTCTCGGATATTTTTGGTTTGATTTTTGGTTGTTTACCTAGAAAGATATGGAGACAGGAATCAAGACCATCCCCAAGAAAAAGAAATGCAAAAAAGCAAAATGGCTGTCTGAGGAGGCCTTACAAATAGCTGTGAAAAGAAGAGAAGCGAAAAGCAAAGAAAAAAAGGAAAGATTTACCCATTTGAATACAGAGTTCCAAAGAATAGCAAGGAGAGATAAGAAAGCTTCCTCAGCAATCAATGAAAAGAAATAGAGGAAAACAATAGAATGGGAAAGACTAGAGATCTCTTCAAGAAAATTAGAGATACCAAGGGAACATTTCATGCAAAAATGGGCTCAATAAAGGACAGAAATGGTATGGACCTAACAAAAGCAGAAGGTATTCAGAAGAGGTGGCAAGAATACACAGAAGAACTGTACAAAAAAGATCTTCATGACCCAAATAATCACCATGGTGTGATCACTCACCTAGAGCCAGACATCCTGGAATGTGAAGTCGAGTGGGCCTTAGGAAGCATCACTACAAACAAGGCTAGTGGAGGTGATGGGATTCCAGTTGAGCTGTTTCAAATCCTGAAAGATGATGCTGTGAAAGTGCTGCACTCAATATGCCAGCAAATTTGGAAAACTCAGCAGAGGCCACAGGACTGGAAAAGGTCAGTTTTCATTCCAATTCCAAAGAAAGGCAATGCCAAATAATACTCAAACTACCTCACAATTGCACTCATCTCACATTCTAGTAAAGTAATGCTCAAAATTCTCCAAGCCAGGCTTCACCAATACGTGAACTGTGAACTTCCAGATGTTCAAGCTGGTTTTAGAAAAAGCAGAGGAACCAGAGATCAAATTGCCAACATCTGCTGGATCATGGAAAAAGCAAGAGAGTTCCAGAAAAACATCTACTTCTGCTTTATTGACTATGCCAAAGCCTTTGACTGTGTGGATCACAATAAACTGTGGAAAATTCTGAAAAAGATGGGAATACCAGATCACCTGACCTGCCTCTTGAGAAATCTGTATGCAG
>SJYT01035197.1:42534-56659 GCA_006410635.1 Cephalophus harveyi | reverse complement strand
TGTGTGTGTGTGTTTGTAAGGGGTTAAGGGAGACGGGGAGTTGAAAGAGTTTTTTGAAAATCTGATTCCTTTCTCTACCCAACAAAGGAAAAGTGGTATTTTCCAACATGACTAGGGTGGGTCAAATATGTATGGCTATGGAAATCAATGGATAATAGTTATTTGGCAAACATTTATTTTGAGCCTATGTTCTTGGCACTATGTTAAGGAGTTGAGAATTAGTGAAGAACAATATATAGCTCTTTTGTGAAAGACTTTAAGATCCGGTGAAGGAGGCCATATCTGTGATAGGAAATTCAAACACAATGTGGTGAGCTAGAAGCAAAGTAGTTTGTAAGATTATTTTTAAGAACTAAATGAGATAATAAATGTGAGATGCTTTAGAGTACTGGGGAGATCACTTTTTTTTTTTTTGATCTGTGTATATCTAACACCTAGCACATGACCTGATACATAGTAGGTATATAATTAATATGTGCCAATTGAATAATGAGTACTGACATAGAGCATATACAAGTGTTGTCATCATATATATTACTGCATGGGGACTGTAAGTATGAGATTAGTTAGGGGAATCAGCAAAGAAGGAGATAATATTCAATCTAAGACCCAAGGAGGACAGGTTGGGATTAGTTAAGCAAAAGACAGGATTTTCTCAGCAGTGAGAGTGGCAGATGTAAATATCTCAGGATGAGAGAGAGCTGGGCATGTTGATGGAACTGCAAATGCTTTATTCTCCATGGCCGAAGCACAGTGGAATTTTGGGATGGCTGAATGGTGGCACTGAGAAGGAGGCAGGGATTTTCAAAGCTCTTTGCCCAGCCAAGAAATGTGGACTTGAATTTGGAGACCAGGGGACCACTGAGGGTTACAAGGCTGAATTGACCTTTTAGGTGTCCAGATACTGCTGCCTTCAGTGCTCAAAAAAACCTAGTGATGGGCTACCTTGAGGAGAAAGAGCGGTTTAGGAATACAGGAGAGAGGCAGTGAGAGGCCTCATTAATTGCTAGGAGAGCAGAAAGGAGTTCAGACAAAGGACTGGTAAAATCCAAAAGTTAGAGAAGAGTATCAGCAAAGGAAGACATGATGCATATACACAGTGGAATATTAATCATTCCTGATGAAAGTGAAAGAAGAGAGTGAAAAAGCTGGCTTAAAAGTCAACATTCAAAAAACATGATCAGGCAAAAGATAGGGAAACAATGGGAACAGTGATAGACTTTATTTTGGGGGGCTCCAAAATCATTGTAGATGGTGACTGCAGCCATGAATTTAAAAGACGCTTGCTCCTTGGAAGAAAAGCTATGACATAACCAAACAGCATATTAAAAAGCAGAGACAGTACTTGGCCAATAAAGGTCTGTCTAGTCAAAGCTATGGTTTTTCCAGTAGTCATGTATAGATGTGAGAATTGGACTATAAAGAAAGCAGAGCGGTGAAAAATTGATGCATTTTTTTTTCTTTTTAAAAAATATTTCTCAATTGAAGGATAATTGCTTTATAGAATTTTGTTGTTTTCTGTCAAACCTCAACATGAATCAGCCATTGGTATACATATATCCGCCCCCCTGCCTTTTAAACCTCCCTCCCATCTCCCTCCCCATCTCACCCTTCTAGGTTGATTCAGAGCCCCTGTTTGAATTTCCTGAGCCATACAACAAATTTCCATTTGCTGTCTATTTTACAGATGGTAATGTAAGTTTCCATGTTACTCTTTCCATACATCTCACCCTCTCTTCCCCTCTCCCTATGTCCATCAGTTCATTCTCTATGCCTGTTTCTCTATTGCTGCCCTGTAAACAAATTCTTCAGTACCATTTTTCTAGATTCCATATATATGCATTAGAATATGATATTTATCTTTCTGACTTACTTCACTCTATATAATAGTCTCTAGGTTCATCCACCTTATTAGAACTGACTCAAATGCATTCTTTTTTATGGCTGAGTAATATTCCATTGTGTATATGTACCACAACTTTTTTATCCATTCATCTGTCAATGCACATCTAGGTTGCTTCCACGTTCTAGGTATTGCAAATAGTGCTACAATGAACAATGGGATACATGTGTCTTTTTCAGTTTTGGTTTCCTCAGGGTATATGCCTAGGAGTGCGATTGCTGGGTCATATGATGGTTTTATTCCTAGTTTTTTTTTAAGGAATCTCCATACCATCTTCCATAGTGGCTGTATCAATTTACATTCCCACTGACAGTTCAAGAGCATTCGTTTTTCTCCACACCCTCTCCAGCATTTATTGTTTGTAGACTTTTGATGATGGCCATTCTGACCAGTGTGAGGTGACATCTCATTGTAGTTTTGATTTGCATTTCTCTTATAATGAGCAATGTTGAGCATCTTTTGATGTTTGTTAGCTATCTGTATTTCTTCTTTGGAGAAATGTCTGTTTAGGTCTTTTCCCCACTTTTTGGTTGGGTTGTTTGTTTTTCTGGTATTGAATTGTATGAGCTGTTTGTACATTTTGGAAATTAATCCTTTGTCAGTTTTTTCACTTGCTGTTTTTTTTTCCTATTCTGAGGGGATTGTCTTTTCACCTTGCGTATAATTTCCTTTGCTGTGCAAATGCTTTTAAGTTTAATCAGGTCCCACTTGTTTAGTTTTTATTTCCAATACTCTAGGAGGTGGGTCATAAAGGATCTTGCTTTGATTTATGTCATCAAGTGTTCTGTCTGTGTTTTCCTCTTAAGTTTTATAGTATCTGGTCTTACAAGTAGGTCTTCAACCCATTTTGAGTTTATCTTTGGATGTGGTGTTAGGAAGTGTTCTAATTCCATTCTTTTGCACATAGTTGCCCAGTTTTCCCAGCACCACTTATTGAAGAGGCTGTATTTGCCCATTGTAAATTCTTGCCTCCTTTGTCAAGATAAGATATCCATAGGTGCATGCATGGGTTTATTTCTGGGCTTTCTATCTTGTTCCATTGGTCTATATTTCTGTTTTTGTGCCAGTACCTTACAGTCTTGATGACTGTAGCTTTGTAGTATAATCTGAAGTCAGGAAGGTTGATTCCTCCAGCTCCATTCTCCTTTTTCAAGACTGCTTTGGCTACTCGAGGTCTATTGTGTTTCCATATGAATTGTGAAATTTTTTGTTCTAGTTCTGTGAAAAATGCCATTGGTAGTTTGATAGGGATCACATTGAATCTGTAGATTGCATTTTGTAGTATAGTCATTTTCACAGTATTGATTCTTCCTACCCAGGAACATGGAATATCTCTCAATCTGTTTATGTTGCCTTGATTTCTTTCATTATTGTCTTATAATTTTCCATGTATATTTCTTTTGTCTCTGTACATTAGTTTATTCCTAGATATTTTATTCATTTTGTTGCAATGGTGAATGGGATTGATTCCTTAATTTCTTTTTCTGATTTTTCATTGTTAGTATATAGGAATGCAAGTGATTTTTGTGTATTGATTTTATATCCTGCAACTTTGCTAAATTTACTGATAATCTCTAGTAATTTTCTGATAGTATCTTTAGAGTTTTCTATGTATAGTATCATGTCATCTGCAAACAGTGAGAGCTTTACTTCTTCCTTTCTAATCTGTATTCCTTTATTTCTTTTTCTTCTTTGATTGCTATAGCTAGGACTTCCAAAACTATGTTGAACAATAGTGGTGAAATGGGGACATCCTCGTCTTGTTCCTGATCTAGGGGAAATGTTTTCAATTTTTCACCATTGAGAATAATGTTTACTATAGGTTTATCATATATAGCTTTTACTGTGTTGAGGTACGCTCCTTCTATGCCCATTCTTTGAAGAGTTTTAATCATAAATGTGTGCTAAATTTTGTCAAAGACTTTTTCTGCATCTATTGAGATTCAGTTCAGTTCAGTCATTCAGTCGTGTCCTACTTTGCAACCCCATGAATCGCAGCATGCCAGGCCTCCCTGTCCATCACCAACTCCCAGAGTTCACTCAGACTCACGTCCATCGAGTCCGTGTTGCCATCCAGCCGTCTCATCCTCGGTCGTCCCCTTATCCTCCTGCCCCCAGTCCCTCCCAACATCAAGGTCTTTTCCAATGAGTCAACTCTTCTCATGAGGTGGCCAAAGTACTGGAGTTTCAGCTTGAGCATCATTCCTTCCAAAGAAATCCCAGGGCTGATCTCCTTCAGAATGGACTGGTTGGATCTCATCTTTCAATTTGTTAATATGGTGTATCACATTGATTGATTTCTGTATATTGAAGAATCCTTGCATCCCTGGAATAAACCCAACTTGATCATGGTGTATGAGCTTTTTGATGTGTTGCTAAATTCTGTTTGCTAAAATTTTTTTGAGGATTTTTGCATCTGTATTCATCAGTGATATTGGCCTGTAGTTTTCTTTTTTTGTGTTGTCTTTGTCTGGTTTTGATATCGGGGTGATGGTAGCCTTGTAGAATGAGTTTGAAGGCGTTCCTTCCTCTGCAATTTTTTGAAAGAGTTTTTGAAGGATAGGCATTAGTTTTTCTTTAAATGTTTGATAGGATTCTCCTGTGAAGCCATCTGGTCCTTGGCTTTTGTTTTTTGGGAGATTTTTGATCACAGCTTTGATTTCAGTGCTTGTAATTGTATTGTTCATAATTTCTGTTTCTTTCAGTTTCAGTCTTGGGAGATTGAACTTTTCTAAGAATCTGTCCTTTTCTTCCAGGTTATCTATTTTATTGCCATATAGTTGTTCATAATAGTCTTCTATAATCCTTTGTATTACTGTACTGTCTGTTGTAACCTCTCCTTTTTCATTTCTAATTTTGTTGATTTGATTCTTCTCTCTTTTTTTCATGGTGAGTCTGGCTAAGGGTTTTTCAATTTTGTTTATCTTCAAAAGAACCAGCTTTTAGTTTTATTAATCATTACTATTGTTTATTTCGGAGAAGGCAATGGCACCCCACTCCAGTGCTCTTGCCTGGAGAATCCCATGGACAGAGGAGCCTGGTAGGCTGTAGTCCGTGGGTTCATGAAGAGTCAGACACAACTGAGTGACTTCATTTTCACTTTTCACTTTCATGCAATGGAGAAGAAAATAGCAACCCACTCCAGTGTTCTTGCCTGGAGAATCCCAGGGACAGTGGAGCTCTGTCAGCTGCCATCTATGGTGTCGCACAGGGCGGACATGACTGAAGCGACTTAGCAGCAGCAGCAGCATTGTTTATTTCATTTTATTTTCATTTATTTCTGCTTGGGTCTTTATTTATTTCTTTCTACTAATTTTGAGATTTTTTGGTTCTTCTTTTTCCAGTTGTTTTAGGTGTAAAGTTAGGTTGCCCATTCGATGTTTTTCTTGTCTCTTGAGGTAGGATTGTATTGCTATAAACTTCCCTCTTAGAACTGCTTTTGATGCGTCCCATAGGTTTTGAGTTGTCATGTTTTCATTGTCATTTGTTTCTAGAAATTTTTTGATTTCCTGTTTGATTTCTTCAGTAGTCAGTTCAGTTGCTCAGTCATGTCCAACTCCCTGTGACCCCATGAACCACAGCACGCCAGGCCCCCCTGTCCATCACCAACTACCAGAGTCCACCCAAACCCACGTCCATCGAGTTGATGATGCCATCCAACCATCTCATCCTCCATCATCCCCTTCTCCTCGTGCCCTCAATCTTTCCCAGCATCAGGGTCTTTTCCAATGAGTCAGCTCTTCACATCAGATGGCCGAAGTATTGGAGTTTCAGCTTCAACATCAGTCCTTGCAATGAACACTCAGGACTGATCTCCTTTAGGATGGACTGGTTGGATCTCCTTGCAGTCCAAGGGACTCTCAAGAGTCTTCTCCAACACCACAGGTCAAAAGTATCAATTCTTTGGCTCTCAGCTTTCTTTATAGTCCAACTCTCACCTCCATACATGACCACTGGAAAAACCATAGCCTTGACTAGATGGACCTTTGTTGGCAAAGTAATGTCTCTGCTTTTTGATGTGCTGTCTAGGTTGGTCATAACTTTCCTTCCAAGGAGTAAGTGTCTTTTAATTTCATGGCTGCAATCACCATTTGTGGTGATTTTGGAGCTCCCCCAAACAAAGTCAGCCACTGTTTCCCCATCTATTTGCCATGAAGTGATGGGACTGGGTGTCATGATCTTAGTTGCCTGAACATTGACCTTTACACTAACGTTTTCAGTCTCCTCTTTTACTTTCATCAAGAGGTTCTTTAGTTCTTCTTCACTTTCTGCCATAAAGGTGGTGTCATCTGCATATTTGACCTAGATATTTATAATTGTCATGTCTTCCTCTTGGATTGATCCCTGATCATTATGTAGTGTCCTTCCTTATCTCATGTAATATTCTTTAAGGTCTATTTTGTCTGATATGAGAATTGCTTTTCTTTAGTTCTTCTTCACTTTCTGCCATAAAGGTGGTGTCATCTGCATATTTGACCTAGATATTTATAATTGTCATGTCTTCCTCTTGGATTGATCCCTGATCATTATGTAGTGTCCTTCCTTATCTCATGTAATATTCTTTAAGGTCTATTTTGTCTGATATGAGAATTGCTACTCCAGCTTTCTTTTGCTTCCCATTTGCATGGAATATATTTTCCATCCTCTCACTTTCAGTCTATATGTGTCTTGAGGTCTGAAGTAGGTTTCTTGTAGACAGCATATATATGGGTCTTGTTTTTGTATCCATTTAGGCAGTCTGTGTCTTGTGGTTGGAGCATTTAATCCGTTTACATTTAAAGTAATTATTGATATATATGTTCCTATTGCCATTTTTGTAGTTTTTTTGGGTTGATTTTGTAGATCATTTTCTTCTCTTGTATTTCTTGATTATATATGTCCCTTTAACATTTGTTGTAAAGCTGGTTTGGTGGCACTGAATTCTCTTAACTTTTGCTTGTGAAAAGCTTTTTATTCCTCCATCAATTTTGAATGATGGGTACAGTAATCTTGGTTGTAGATTTTTCCCTTTCAGTACTTTAAATATATTCTGCCATCCCCTTCTGGCCTGCTGAGTTTCTGCTGAAAGATCAGCTGTTAAACGTATGGGGTTTCCCTTGTATGTTACTTGCTGCTTTTCCGTTGCTGCTTTTAATATTCTTTCTTTGTGTTCAGTCTTTGTTAGTTGGATTAGTATTTGTCTTGGTCTGTTTCTCCTTGGGTTTATCCTGTATGAGACTGTCTGTGCCTCTTGAACTTTACTGACTCTTTCTATGTTGGGGAAATTTTCAACTGTAATCCCTTCAAAAATTTTCTCATACCCTTTATTTTTCTCTTCTTCTTCTGGAATCTGTATAATTCAAATGCTGATGCATTTGATAATGTCCCAGAGGTCTATGAGACTATCCTCAGTTTTTTTCATTCTTTTTACTTTATTCTGCTCTTCAGAAATTATTTCCACCATTTTATCTTCCAGCTCACTGATTCATTCTTCTGCTTCAGATATTCTGCTATTGATTCCTTCTAGAGTTAATTTCAGTAATTGTGTTGTTTGTCTCTTTATGTTTATTCTTTAATTCTTCTAGGTCTTTGTTAATTGGTTCTTGCATTTTCCCCATTCTGTTTTCAAGGTTTTTGATCATCTTTATTATCATTATTCTGAATTTTTTTTCAGGTACTTTGCCTATTTCCTCTTCATTTATTTGGACTTCTGTGTTTCTAGTTTGTTCCCTCATTTGTGTAGTATTTCTCTGCCTTTTCATTTTTTTTTTTAAACTTACTGTGTTTGAAGTCTCCTTTTCTCAGGCTTCAGGGTTGAATTCTTTCTTCCTTTTGGTTTCTGCCATCCTAAGTTTGGCCCGGTGATTCGTGTTATGGGGAGATTTGTGCTGAGGTTTGTTTGTTTTTTCTCTGATGGGCAAGGCTAAGTGAGGTGGTAATCCTGTCTGCTAATGACTGGGTTTGTATTTTGTTTTGCTTGTTGTTTAGATGAGGTATCCTTCACAGGGTGCTAATGGTAGTTGGGTGATGCCAGGCCTTGTATTCAAGTGGTTTTCCTCCGTGTGAGTTCTCACTATTTGATATCCCTAGGATTAGTTCCCTGGTCGTCTAGGGTCTTGGAGTCAGTGCTCCCACTCCAAAGGCTGAGGGCTTGATCTCAAGCATTGTGTGGTTCTGTATCTTCTTTTCCGCTGATCAGGTCCTCCTGTCTGCTCTCAGCTGGTGGTCTGCATGCACTTCTGTGTTTGAAGGTATATTCCTGATGTATCCATGAAGAGAGATGTACTCCATGTCCACCTCCTCCTCCAACATCTTGTTGTCTGAATTGATATTTTTGAACTGTGGTGTTGGAGAAGACTCTTGAGAGTCCCTTGGACTTCAAGAAGATCAGACTAGTCAATCCTAAAGGGAATCAGTCTTGAATATTCATTGGAAGGACTAATACTGAAGCTGAAACTCAAATACTTTGGCCACCTGATGTGAAGAACTGACTCATTTGAAAAGACCCTGATGCTGGGAAAGATTGAAGGCAGGAGGAAAAGGGGATGACAGAGGATGAGATGGTTGAATGGCATCACTGACTGAATGGACGTGAGTTTCAGCAAGCTCTGGGAGTTGGTGAAGGACGGGGAAGCCTGGTGTGCACAGGTCATGGGATCACAAAGAGTCAGCCACGACTAAGGAACTAACTGTACTGAAAAGCAATGAAACTGGGTTATTTGCAGAGATGCGGCTGGATCTATAAACTCTCATACAGAGTGAAGTCAGAGGAAATAAAATATTGTATGTTGACACATATGTGCAAAATATAGAAAAATGGTACCGATGAACCTATTTTCAGGGCAGGAGTAGAGATATAGACATAAATGTATGGACATGGTCAGGGGGAAGGGGATGGGACAAATTGGGATATTGGGATTGACATGTATACACTACTATGTGTGCAGTAGATAGCTAGTGGGAGGAAGATCTGCTGGAGAAGATCTTCAGTATACTTGGGCTTCCCTTGTGGCTCAGCTGGTAAAGAATCCACCTGCAGTGTGGGTGACCTGGGTTTGATTCCTGGATTGCAAAAATCCCCTGGAGAAGGGAAAGGCTACCCACTCCAGTATTCTGGCCTAGAGAATTCCATGGACTGTACAGTCCACGGGGTTGCAAAGAGTCAGACACAACTGAGTGACTTTCACACACACACGCATTTCTGATTCACCTTGTACAGCAGAAATTAACACTATTGGAAAGCAACTATGCTCCAGTTAAAAAAAGATTTTTTTTAAAGAGTAAAGGCAAGATGTTTGAGGATCAGTAGAAGTTGTCTAGGTACAAATAATTTTCATGGAAGAAAGATATCTGATATTTTTCTAATACCTACAAAATAACTTTTTGCTCTGGGTTTCTCATGGCCACTATTAGTTCTTTTTGGGACTACAGACATCATTAACTGGAGGAATACAGCACATGTGAGAGTTGTAACTTTATTAAGCTCTTTTATCAGTTTCAGTAACTCACTCACTCTCTCTTTTTTAACCACTGGATTGAGTCACTCTATCAATATCAAAAACAAAACAGTCTTAGTCACTCTTGTATCTTTGAGTGATCCACTTGCAGCTTATAGACTGGCATCAAAATAGCAGTGGATTTAGACTGTCTTGTCTGTGCTGTCCCCAGAATCCAAGGCAAGTAGCACCATCAGCTTCTTTATTTCTTTTTTTCATTGATGTTTATGGCAATTATGATAGTCATTATCAAAATATGTATGAAAGAAATAAAATTTAATGTGATGAAAACACAAGCTTAGCTTCATTTTCCCCTTAATATTATCAGATTCTTGGAAATGAGAAGGAAATAGAGAAAACCAGCATTAACGTCTTAGGATGCTAATCACTCCAAATCCTAGCCTAGGTAAGATTGTACCATAATTCCCGCTTGCCTACACCTTTTGCCTCAGTCTCTCTCCCCTGAAAGGAATAATTCAAATATCACAGGAACACTAGGTTTGTCACACCTTCTGAGATCTTGGAAAAATGAGGTGCTCTGTGAGAGCAAGGTATTATTAGAAGGAAAAGTCTCACAAACAAAGTACATTCTCACTTGCTTTGTAAGCCTGGCAAAGTGAAGAAGGTCAGAAAAATGTCTTTCTAACCCGGCATAACCCAAAGCGGGGCTTCTCCCAGCCCTCTTTTTTCCTGTCTTGCCTCTCTTCCTTCTCTGCCTCTACTCAAGACTACCATAATGTTGGTTAAGAGTCCTTAACATGCTGAATTTTCCAGATGCATCCTCTTGATGCTATTTTGCTCAAGTGATATAAAACCTAACAGCATAAGGAGCCTCCAGCCAGCATGGCCTGAGGATGGCTTCCTTGAGAAGGACAAAAGTTGGGCAGGCAATTTGTGCTGTGTGTTAAACTGGACATGGTAGTTTCTGCCTTCTCAGAACCTCTTTCCTTGAAAAATAATACATTCCTCTCCCCACTTTTAAGTCACCCTTGCTCGTATGCAGACTGACTTCCATTCCAAGTTCCAGAAATTGAATGGATGGGAGTCCTGGCCAGTGGCCCTGTTCAATCCTGGTCTTGGTGATAAGTCTGGACATGTAACCTGAGTCAGACCAATAAGATAAGCTATGGGGACTTCAGTTTGAAATATTCAGAAAGAAAAGCCAGCTATGTCCAGTGGTTTACTGAACTGTGATGATGTGAGCCTGGTTCTGCTGGTGACTATCTTTGTCTTCATTTGGTAGGAAGCCTACTTGAGAATAAAGCCTTCGCAGTGGACAAAGTGGAGTTGAAATGGAAAGTACTGACAGTATTTGATTGTCTTGGCCCAGGAAGGGCTAAAATCTATTTTAACTCTTGAGCTTGCTTGTGGCCCATTAGGATTACCCTGGCTTCTCCCTGTATCTAGATCTGCCAAGTCCAGCTTCCATGGCCAAATGTCTTCTCATTACATGTTTAAATCAGATCAATCGAGGGAGGACTCCTATTGTTTTTGCTCATCTTTTTGAACCATAGATTGCCGTCCAGACCTTTGGTTGGCTGCCATTGGGCTTGGTGTCAAACTCTGAACATGGAACTCAGCAATCTGTATTTTAACAAATACAGGTGATCCTGATGCATGTAACAATTTGAGAATACCTGCTCTAATATGGCACCCCACTCCAGTACTCTGGCCTGGAGAATCCCAGGGACAGGGAAGCCTGGTGGGCTGCTGTCTATGGGGTCGCACAGAGTTGGACATGACTGAAGTGACTTAGCAGCAGCAGCAGCTCTAATAAAAAATTCTATCACATAATCTTTTATTGAGTCTTTATTGTCCCAAGTTACTTTTCAATTTTATTTCACCCTTTTCTGCATAGTATACTCTTTGTGCCAGGATTAGCTGTTTCTTTTTTTTTTTTTCATTATCTTATTGGCATGTATTTTTGAGTAATGGTTTAAAGTAACAGATAACCTAAGTAACATTGGCTGGAGCAGAAAGAATTTCTTGGCTCAAGCAAAGTGATCAGGAAGTTCAGGAAGTAATTCTAGTTGGTTTTAGACTTGGCTGGATCCAGGTGTTCAAATCACCAGAGATCGCTCTAATTTTTTCCATGTTGGCTTTCTCCTCAGGCCAGTTCTCCCTGCGATTACAGTTCTTGGCATCTCCAGGTTTATTCGCTAAAAAAACCTAGCAATCTCTGCAGAAAAGGGTGCTGTTCTTGGCTAATAGTTCAGAATTGACCTCCTTTTTGAACTGAGTCAAGTAGCTAATAGGGAGTATGTTGAGTTTTATTTTTATTTTTTAACTTTTATTTTATATTGAAATATAGCCGATTAACGTTGTTTCAGGTGAACAGCAAAGGGACTCAGCCATACATATATCTATTCTCCCCTGAACTCCCCTCCCATCCAGGTTACCATATAACATTGAGCAGAGTTACCTGTGCTATACAGTAGGTTCTTATTGGTTATCCATCTTAAATACAACAGTGTGTACATGTTGATCCTAAACTCCCTAACTATCCCTTCCCTCCAGGGAGGATGTCCAATTTTCATGAGCTACACCAAAACCAGCTGCCATTTCTAACATCCTGAGCATAGTATCACCTGAGGGTGAGTGAGGGGGTAGCTCCCCAAAGGAAAATTGGGGCTCTGTACCAGAGTAAATATAATGACTATGTAGGCAAAAGAATAGATCCCCACTGTCACAAATGATCATTTTAGATTTGAAACATTGTGCATTTCTTCCTACCTGAATTGAATGTCCCCAGATTATCTATCTTTTCAAAGTACACTTTTTCTTTAAAAACCCTATTACTATCTACCTCCTGCCATGAACATTCTCTGATGCTTGCTGTCTATACAGTGTGGCAAATATCCTTGTGAGCCATCCACATGACCCTGCATGTATGTCTGTGTAGTCTTCCCCTCCAATCTATGAGCAACCCGATGGTAGGATGACTTCTACAAATGATGTCATTAACTCTTGAATTTTCATCTGCATTGAGTGAAGGAATGTGTGTGTGTGAGTGAATGCATGACATCAGGAACAAATGAATGAGCAGAGAAGTCAAATGAATAATAAGCAGGTACAGAAGTCTAATAATGATATATGGATTTTGTGAGTAAAGTCTGTCTTGGCTTGAATTCCAGTTCTGAGGTTTCTTCCAGTGCTGAATCATGCATTGTGAGCATTTACCACTGACGTGAAAGTTGCTCAAGTCATGTCCAACTCTTTGTGACCCCATGGACTAGAGTTCAAGGAATTCTCTAGGCCAGAAAACTGGAGTGGGTACCCTTTCCTTTCTCCAGGGGACCTTCCCAACCCAGGGATTGAACCCAGATCTCCTGCATTGCAGGCAGATTCTTTACCAGCTGAGCCACAGGGGAAGCCCAAGAATATTGGAGCGGGTAGCCTATCCCTTCTCCAGCAGATCTTCCTGACTCAGGAATTGAACTGGGGTCTCCTGCATTGCAGGAGGATTCTTTACCAACTGAGCTATCAGGGAACTACTTCTCTTCTCACTTTGGTTCAGTAGTAATAGTTCTTAAGCCTATAGGTAAGGGAGTCTTGAATCATGTGGTAAAGCATACAAGACAGACTTCTCAAACCCAGGATAAAATTAAAGGCATAAATATTAGAGATAAAAGGAACTTGAAGTTTATTAGAATTGCAGTCTAATTTCCTAAATTTTACGTAAGATACTTGGGTTCAGATATCAACATATTCCCTTTTCAAAATCTTCTCAAACCAGTGAGTCAATAATTGAACCCCACACCCCTTGAACTTCTACACAGTCAAATGTACCATATACCGTTTGTTTATTTCCACAAGGATATAAAGCCATGAAGGTCAGAATTTTTGTTCTGACTTGCCTCCTCTACTGTGGAAGAAGCCAGTTTTGCATTTATTTACAAACTCATTTAAATATTCATAATAATTAAATGTGCCTGTTCTTTGAACTTCCTGGATTAATATCTCCCTGCTTCTTTATTAGTAATCAGTTAAAATCCTTAATATATGGTTATTTTATATCTGTGTGAAAATCCTGATTTTACAGCTTTTTAAAAATTATCCTTTAAAAGTATATTGTGTTATCTAAAGAGTCACATAGTAGGCACTTGTCACATAGTAGGCACCAAATAAGTATTTGTAAAAATATGAAAAGTTTTAGTGAGCACCAGTGGCTAGACATGCACATCAATCCCAGGTAGTTTTAGGGCCGAATTGAGTCACATTGTCAAGTTCAGCAGATTTTCTTCTGGTAGGACTCTTCAAAAGCTCTTTTCCTACTTTCCATTGTTACCTTGCATCACTGTCAAGGAAGAAAACTACCTTCTTGATCAATGATTCAAACCCCCATTTAATTGCATGTAAACTTTACACCAAGATGTCAATAACTGTTTAAGAAATAATGTGTTAACCCTTTAGGATTTTTATATTATTCACAAAAATGAGATAATATATATTAATTTTTAAATATTTAGTACCTATCACCTCTCCCCACTCCCCTCATCTCCCCATTTGGAGCTGCTGATGGAAGGCAGAATTATTTCTGGACTTGGCCAGCCACTGCTAGAGAATGTGTTAGTTTCAGGTACATAGCAAAATGGTTCAGTTATACACTGAATATATTTCAGTGTGCACACAATAGATATACAATGGGTATCTATTTTTCAAATTCTTTTCCCATTTAGGTTTCTACAGAGTATTGGGCAGGTTCCTATTTTAGATAAATATCCATATATAATATATATGTGTGTGT
>SJYT01035197.1:0-29323 GCA_006410635.1 Cephalophus harveyi | reverse complement strand
AAGCTGAAACTCCAGTACTTTGGCCACCTCATGCGAAGAGTTGACTCATTGGAAAAGACTCTGATGCTGGGAGGAATTAGGGGCAGGAGGAGAAGGGGACGACAGAGCATGAGATGGCTGGATGGCATCACTGACTCGATGGACGTGAGTCTGAGTGAACTCTGGGAGTTGGTGATGGACGGAGGCCTGGCGTGCTGCGATTCATGGAGTCGCAGAGTCGGACACGACTGAGAGACTGAACTGAACTGAACTGTTCTATGCACAGTTCCCTAACAGACACAGTTTTAAAAGAAGCAAGCTTTGCACACATGCTCCATGTTAGTTCTTCGACAATTAGCTCTAGTAACATAATATTCATATTATATGTCATATAGAGCATTTACATGGTATGAACTTTGAATACATTTTTTACTTCTTCTAAAAAAATCTTAATTTTATACTTCCTAATCTTTCCCCCCACCTCCCCCCTCCAACAATAGAGCCCCATTGCCTTATTTTAAGTCCTGGTTAATTTCTTGAGTGCTTACCAAGTGTCGTGGATTGTTGTTTTCAGGTCTAATAACTGTAAGCAGTTCAATTTGTCTTTAAGAATTTTACTTTCCTCATTTCCTCTTAAAAACAGTCTCTAAAATCTTTAGTTCATCTAGACACCAATTCACATTTCTTATAGGTTTCCGCTCCATCCCCACTGCCACTTTAGAAGAACTGACCCAAGTCACTCCTTGTCTGAACAACTGCAACAGACAATAACTAGCTGCCTTACCTCTCTCTAGTTGTACTGCTTTAAACCCATTTTCCACCCAGATATTATAGGAGTTTCTCAAAAATACCAATTTGTCTTTATCATTTTCTAGCCTAAAACCCTTCAGCAGTCCCCTAGTGCTTATCAGGTAGAGCCTCCAATCCTTTCCAGGGATCTTCCGGCTGTATTCCCAGACTTGCAGCCTCTGTATAGGCCCTGAGACCTTCCTTGCTGTCTCTTTGCTCGTGCTTTCTCTCCATCTGAGCAATTTCCCTTCTTCTTCACCGAATTAACTGCCTGTCACCTTTGCAGAGGTAGCTCCCAGGGTATTTCCTCTAGGATGCTTTGGGTCTCTTCCCTAAAGAAACTTAACTGCAGACTTCTCCCACTGGATCAGCTATTTCTTTATTTCAAAAAATAAAACAAAACAAAAAACCTTTTAATTCTGTATTGGAGAATAGCTGAATAACAATGTTGTGATAATTTCCAGTGGATAGCAAAGGGACTCAGCCATACATATGCATGTATCTATTCTCCCCCAAACTCCCCTCCCATCCAGGCTGCCACATGACATTGAGCAACATTCCCTGTGCTCTAAAGTAGGTGCTTGTTGATTATCCATTTAAAATATAGCAGTGTGTACATCTCATGGGTCAGCTATTTCTTTCTGTGTTTTACCCAATCACACATTCATCACATGGATTCTAATGATCTGTGTCTTTATCTGTATCCTCCACTATATTAAGTCTTAGTCAACTTTCTATCCATTAGGTCGTGTTCATATTCAAGTGCTTAGCTCAGAGTGGTTGTAATAAATATTTGTGGGAACTGATGTTTCCCCATATTCTTCAATAAAGGAGAACAAGAGTAGATGCCACAATTCTAGCAAGGATTGATTATTTTGTGAAGAGAAAGGAAGATTATTGGAGTCACATAGACTCTGTTCCTTTATTGTGCATTTTAAAACCTGACTTTCTTTACCAGTACTGTCACAGAACTAAATCACCCAAGAAAAGGTAACAATATGATGATGCTAAAACCTCATTCTATTTAAATTTAAATCTCCTTTTGCCAGAAAGTGTCAGCTGATGATAGAATCAGAGACCTGACTTTTGCTCTCTTGCTGAGCTTAAGGGAGTCACAAGTAGGTCAAGTGTCTCACTCCCTGAGTCAATGGCTCTGCCTGAAATAGAATGCAGATGGATAAACTGCTTCTCTCAAGCACTGCTCAGACAAAGCCAACATTTCAGTATAAGACCAAGCATTTCAATATAAGACCAAACAAAGCTAGAAATCCACAAAGATGCCAATCCTGTTCAGAAAAAAACATTTGTGACAAGGATTTATGATGAAGCGAGGATATGGATGTATTCCAAGTAGGTTTCAAAGAAAGTGATACATTACCAATATTAGGGAAAATAATTCAATTATGCAGGTTTGGCCTAAAGGAATAAACTTTGTCTATAAATATGACTTGATTAATCTTCTGCAAAAATGCTGCTGGCATTCAGTTGTCAATACTTAAAAGTAATATTTTATGTGATGCTTTTTAAATGGCATGACTAAGGAATGGCTGTAAGGAAAATTCAGTTCTCGAGGAGCAAATAAAAGAAGTTGGCCTTGCATAATCTGGTTGCTTCCCTCTCTTTCATCCCTAGTTCTTACCACTCCTGGCCAAAACCCCTAGATATCAGCCACAATATGCTAAGCCTTGCCCCTATGCCCTTGTTGTCGTTGTTATTCAGTCACTCAGTCATGTCTGACTCTTTGCAGTCCCATGGACTGCAGCACACCAGGCTTTCCTGTCCTTCACCATCTCCTGGAGCTTGCTCAAACTCATGTCCATTGAGTCAGTGATGCCATTCAACCATTTCATCCTCAGCTGGCCCTTTGCCTATGCACATGCTATTCCCCAAATTTTGTCTGTCCTTGTCCATCTTCTGTGCTCTCATTATATCCCTTACAGCCCACTATTACCATACTTACTGTGTCTGAAAAGATTTTATTTTGTTTACTTTTTGCTCTTGTGGTTATTCAGTTGCTAAGTTGTGTCTGACTCTATGCGACCCCATGAACTACAGCATGCCAGGCTTTATCTCCTGGAGCTTGCTCAAACTCATGTCCATTGAGTTGGATGTCATTCAGCCATCTCATCCTCTGTCACCCCCTTCTCCTCCTGCCCTCAATCTTTCCCAGCATCTAGACCACCTTACATGCCACCTTACTTGTATGCAGGTTTCTCAGGAGGCAGGTAAGGTGGTCTGTTATTCCCATCTGTTTAAGAATTTTCCACAGTTTGTTGTGATCCACACAGTCAAAAGCTTTAGCGTAACCAATGAAGAAGAAGTAGATTTTTTTTTTTTGGAATTACTTTTTATATGATGCAACAGATGTTGGCAATTTGATCTCTGGTTCCTCTGCCTTTTCTAAATCCAGTTTGTACATCTGGAAGTTCTCCTTTCATACTGTTGAAGTCTAGTTTGAAGGATTTTGAGCATTACCTTGCTAGCATGTGAATTGAAGTATAGTTAATTTATGATACTGTACTAGTTTCAGATGTATAGACTGATTCAGTGATTATATATATGTATATATATATGCATACATTATATAAATTGTATTTTCAGATTCTCTTCCATTATAGGTTATTATAAGATATTGAGTATAGTTCCCTGTGCGATACAGTATGTGTTTGCTGATTTTATGTATTGTAGTGTGTGTTCGTTAAACTCAAACTCTTAATGCATCCCTTTCCCCTTTGGTAACCATAAGTTTGTTTTCTATGTCTGTGGCTTGTATATGTTTATCCCAAACTCTTAATTTATCCCTCCCACCCCCACCTTTTCCCACTGGTAACCATAAGATTGTTTTCTATGTCTGTGAGTCTATTTCTGTTTTGTATATAAGTTCATATGTATCATATTTTAGATTCCATATATAAGTGGTATCATATGGTATTTGTCTTGATCTGTCTGACATACTTCATTTAGTATGATAACCTCTATGTCCATCTATGTTGCTGCAAGTGGTCTTATTTCATTTTTTTTTATGGCTGAGTAATATTCCATTGTATATTTATATACCACATCTTCTTTATCTATTCATCTGTCAAACAGTGAAGTTGCTTCTATGTCTTGGTATAAATAGTGCTTCAATGAACACAAAGGTACATGTATCTTTTCGAATTATAGTTTTCTCCATATATATGCCCAGGAGTCAGATTGTAGGATCATAAGGTAACTCTACTTACAGGTTTTTAACAAACCTCCATACTGTTTTCCACAGTGGCTGCACCAATTTTTATTTCCACCAACTGTACCCTGTCCAGTATTGGGGGCTTCCCTGGTGGCTCGGAAGGTAAAGAATATGCCTACAATACAGGAAACCCAGGTTCAATCCCTGGTTTGGGAAGATCCCTTGGAGAAGGGAATGGCAACCCACTCTAGTATTTTACCTGGAGAATTCCATAGACAGAGGAGTCTGTTAGACTACAGTCCATGGGGTTGTAAACAGTCAGACACGACTGAGCAACTAAAACACACACAGACTTTTTAATGATGGCCTTTCTGACTGGTGATTTTTGATTTTCACAACTGGGTGGGGAGGAGGGGCTTGTGCTATTGGCATCTCATGGGTAGAAGTGAGGGATGCTGCTGAATATTCTACAATGTACAGGTCCAATAAAACAATTCACTAAAGCTGATGTTGAGAAACTCCAGTTTAGAATATTTACTATATCAAATAAGCCGAGCTAATGTTTAAGGAAAAAAGAAGGATCATTTAACCAAAAAATGTGTTTTTAGCAATTTCAAAACTATAAAGATAACATTTTCGAAAGTGATTCTTAATTATAAGAATCACTTATAAGGTCTGTTTGAAAAGTGAAAGTGAAGTCGCTCAGTCGTATCCGAGTCTTTGTGACCCCATGGACTGTAGCCTACCAAGCTCCTCTGTCCATGGGATTTTCCAGGCAATAGTACTAGAGTGGGTTGCCATTTCCTTCTCCAGGGGATCTTCCCGACCCAGGGATCGAACCCAGGTCTCCTGCCTTGTAGACAGATGCTTTACCGTCTGAGCCACCAGGGAAGTCACCAAAGTCTGTTTAGGTTATGACAATTCAGTAAATCCAAGTTTGCAAAAAAATTTTTAAGAAAAAAATCTAGATCAGCTTGATTTTATTTCCAGATATAATACTTAAAAAAAACACTCAGTTTGATGACTGAGTCTGATATATATATATATATATATATTTAATTTTAGTTTTGGCTGTGCTGGGTCTTTGTTGCTGCATGCAGGCTTTTAGTTGTGGAGAGGGGGGACTACTCTCTAGATGTGGTGCTCGGGCTTCTCATTGTGGTGGCTTCTCTGGTTGTGTAGCCCAGGTCCTAAGGCACACAGGCTTCAGTAGTTGCAGCACAAAGGCTCAGTAGTTGTGGCTTATGGGCTCTAGAGTACGGGCTCAATAACTGTGGCACACAGACTTAGCTGTTTCATGTCATGTGGGATCTTTCTGGACCAGGGATCAAACATCATGTCCCCTGCATTGGCAGGCAAGATTCTTACCCACTGTACCACCAGGGAAGTATTGATATTTTTTTCCAAGAAGGAAAATGTTAGATTCTAGGGGGACTACACCTGCTAATTACACATTTCAATTTGGATAGGATCTGGATTTTTCTAAGGGTTTAAAATATGGCATTTTGCTTTTTTGATAGGTGAAGCTCATTGTTAAAGGAATTTAGTTCAGTAAGTGTACATACTCTAGGAAGTATTCCTAACACCTTCCATTGGTCTAGGCCAAGGAATGTGGTACATCCGGAATAACTCCCCTCAAAGGAGGAATTCCTTTGCCATTGTATCTCTTTCTTCTTTCTTTTTTCTTTTTTTATCTTTTGAGTTGTTCTTTTGGCTATTGTGAATAGTACTGGTATGAACATTTGTGTACAAGTTTTGCCTGAATACCTGTTTTCATTTCTTTGGGGTTTATACGTAGGAGTGCAGTTGGTGGATAATATGTTTCTTTTAACTGAAGTATAGCTGATTTACAATGTTATATTAGTTTCAGATGTACAACATATTGATTCAATATTTTTATAGATTACTTTATTTAAAGTTGTTATAAAACACTGTCTGTATTCCCTGAGCTGTATATTACATCCTTGTATCTAATTGATTTCATACCTAGTAGTTCATACCTCAATTTCTTTTCCTTATCTTGCCTCTCCCCCCACCCTCTTCCCCCTGGAAACTACTAGTTCTCTGTGAGTCTGTTTCTGGTTTGTTAATATACATTCATTTGTTTTATTTTTCAGATTCCACATATAAGTGAAAATATACAATATTTGTTTTTGTCTGTTGTTGCAAATGGCAAAATGTCATTATAACTGAGTAGTATTCTATTCAATACTACTATATATATGTATATATATATAACACACACACATTTTGCCTGTTGTAAATAATGCTGCTATGAACATATGAACATCGGGGTGCATTTTTTCAAATTTGTGTTTTTATCTTCTTTTAGACATATACCCAAGAGTAGAATTGCTGGATCATATGGTAGTTCTATTTTTAGTTTTTTGAGACCTCCATGCTGTTTTCCATAGCAGCTACACTAACTTACATTCTTATCAACAGTGAACTAGGCTTCCCTTTCCCCCACATCCTTGCCAACATTTATGATTTGTTGTCTTTTTTTGTATTGCTCTGTTCTTGTTTCATCTCCCCTGGGAAAATGGACTCTGTTCTCCTATGTAGAAGCAATACAGGATAAAACCTGTCACTGTTTTATCACAGCTCAAACTGACTAAGTTCTTTGTTATTATGGGCAGGGAATATATTCAGGATGGACTTGGCCTATTGTACAAATCAGACGTAAGGAATATGTTTAGTTCTGCATATGCTGGTTCTAATCTTCAAATCTTCAGCTATCTTAAAAAATTTCTTCCAGATTTATATAGAAATTAGAACATTATAAAAACTATCTTACATAGTCATATACCCAACAGAAAGAAAACTCACTATATAGAAAATTTGAGAGTCAATGCCTCTCCAAATTGAAATGCTCTTGAGTGATCATGGAGGCCTCTCCATCTTGCATGCTTATTTAAGATCAAAGAGAAGAAAGGAACATTTACAGCAACCTTGCTAGCTAGAATCCTGGATTTTAAAAGCCCTTTAAGAGCATTTAACGTCGATGCTTCTATGAAACAGCCTGTCACTACATAGGCAAAAGAACTCTTTCTACTGTCCCTTCTTGGATTATTAAGCCCCTTCAGGCTACAAGGGCATTGCTGCTGCTAAGTCGCTTCAGTCGTGTCCGACTCTGTGCGACCCCATAGACAGCAGCCCACCAGGCTCCCCCGTCCCTGGGATTCTCCAGGCAAGAACACTGGAGTGCATTGCCATTTCCTTCTCCAATTCATGAAAGTGAAAAGTCAAAGTGAAGTTGCTCAGTCGTGTCCAAATCTTAGCGACCCCATGGACTGCAGCCTACCAGGCTCCTCCGTCCAAGGGCATTAGTGAATATCTAACAGTTCTGCTTTGGTCACATAGGGAATGGAAAATCCCACAGACATTAACAGTGCCAAGTCAGGATGGATTTGGAGTGTGGGGTTACTTGAGGTTGTGTGGGGAAGGGAGAGGCCCAAGATTCTGAGATGTGTTAAAGCAGAATTACCCATCTTGTCCTTTCTGCTTCTTCCATTCTTACTTACAAAGAGCCATGTCTTGATCTGGCCGGAATGTAAAAGCCAGTCTGAAGGATTATGCTCTGATCAAAGAGGGTGTAGGAGGTGGGGAGATTTGGCCCCATTTACAACTCAAGATTTTTCTCTAGGGGGAAGGCAAGGGAGCACTGAGTCTATTTGCTGTCTTTATTAAACATCAGCTACCCAAACAAAATTGGCTTGTCTAAAATTTGCTGTTGGTATAAAACTTTCAAGTTCTAGTTATCATAGCTGGTGATGGAGTAAAAGTAGAAGAGAAATTCTAAAAAAATCATCCAGTCTAGTTAATATTATAGTAAAGCTCTAGTAATAGAAAAGAGCAAGTGCATGCAAATGAAATTACCTTAGTAGCAAAAGATAGAAATATAGTTTTGAAATTTAATTTTGTATTGAGAAAAGTGATAGCCCAGTCCAGTGATGGCATCACTAAGGTGAATGAGATTCCTGGAATGATGTGAGGACTTTTTCTCTCTCTTTCCAATAGAGAAACCTAGATTAGTTTTTCTATATTCCACTCAGTATAGCCATTCTAGATAGGCTATTTCAAAATAAATCACTGTACAAGATATCTTGCCGATATGGCTGTTAACAGGAAAGCATTTTATTTTACTATTTCCCAGTAGAAGAAGGCATGCCTTCTTTTCCAAGAATGCACAGTGAAGGTACTTGGGCCTTGCATTGCAGTTCGGTATCCTTAGGCAGAAATATGACAGATTTGCACTGTATTGCTGCCCTTTTCCAACAATGTATGCGTCATCTAAAGGAATGAGTGAGTCTGGATCATACCACCTTCAATCTTCCTGTTGGCTGTGCATTCTTGGTTTTATACTCACCCAGTCAGGCTGAAGTCATAACCTTTACGTGTTAGGAAGAAAGAACACCTGGATAGTGGCTGATGATAATCTACCTTATCTACTCAACTAAATTCCATGTAATATCCAACAACATACAATCCATCCTCCATAGTTTGACCAGGCTTTGGAGCTATTAAACTGTTTTATGTTCTTTACTTTGAAAGTAGTGTTGATGTGCAAGATTTGTATCTAAGGTTTTTCTCTGGGCAGTTGGTCAACTCTGCATATAAGGAATTTGAGTGAATTGACATGTACCTTCTTGAAATTAATTTTTAATTCTTTAGTATATTTAGCATATCATATATGAATAGAGTGATCATATAATTTATTACAGGGGTTCCCAGGTGGCACAGGTGGTAAAGAACTCGCTTGCCAATGTAGGAGATCTAAGAGACTTGGGTTCAATCCTTGGGTTGAAAAGATCTCCTGGAGGAGGGCATGGCAACCCACTCCAGTATTCTTGCCTGGAGAATCCCATGGACAGAGGAGCTTGGAAGGCTGCAGTTCACAGGGTCACAAAGAGTTGGACACAACTGAAGTGACTTAGCACGCAGCATGCACATAATTATGGTATTAGGAAAGCTTTTGTCTGGGAAAATGGTCAAGGAGAAGGAATACTAGGGTAACAAACACGCACTGAGATGGCCCCTGGCAAATTGAAACTATAGTTCATCTTACATATGATGGGGCAAGGGCCTGGGAGCAAGGGACTGGACTCCAGACATGTATTTTAAATGAAGGGTATGACAGAGAACTGCATCTTCTCCTCAACAAAGGTACAGAGTGTTTTTTAAATGAAATCTATGCCTATGAATTGTCCTAGTTGTTTGGTCAAAGAAAGAATGAAAGCCAGAAAGAAGTAGAACCTGTAGGATGTTGGCTGACCTCCTAGATCATGGGAGATCTCTGGAGGTGTAAGAAAGGTCTCTGCTAGCATTTGATTTCAGTTAGCTTAATGGAGAAAGCTGAATTTTGAAAGATGGGGCTGAAGAAATATATTCTCTCTTATGGTTCAAAGAACATATCACTAGTTCATCTTCAACACCAAAGGAAAAGTGAGATTATAATCTTGTCATTTTCACCAACATCAACCATGGTGTTATGAGTGAATTCTCCCATTCCTTTCTCCTTTTTCTTTTCACAGGACTTTAAGATGTATCACTGATTTTAAAACACCTATAAAACTTACTCTACACCTATTATACCCTATGATAATGAAAGTCTTAGCAGCATTAGGACTTTACTGTGAGTGCTTGAATATGCATGTGTTTTTACCAGCTTTTCCTATTTTGTTAAACTCATTGTCTACTTGGTGGGTTGGAGCTGTTTCACTGACTTAATTTGGAATTTGACAGTTTCTCTCTAATGTTAGTTAGAAGCCATTTGGCCCTGATTGTTTCCCTGGCAATAATCCTAACTAGCATTTGAGTGGGTCATGTCATGTCAACTTTGCCAAGCTTTGGAGATTTTGTGCTCTGATGTGAGTGATTGGTGGTTCCACTGCCTTCTTCCAAATGGCCTGACAGATGACAACCTTCTGCATTTAATAACTTTTCATTTCTCTGCTGGATTAATTTTTAAGGTATTTCGAAGTGGCAATTGGTGAATGACAATTTTGATTGAAATTTATTCACAGATAGTACTACAGTTGTTAAGTACTACTACAAATATCTCAATAGAGGTGATTTTACACGGGCAGGTACCTTTTTACATAATTAAGTTTGCATATGTTCAGGTAGTTATCACAAAGCATAAGTTATGCTTCTAGGGGCTGGCAAGTGGCTTTTCATTTAATTATGCAATGAATACCTGATTAAAAAAAAATCTTAAAATGTTGACAAAATATGCCCATAAAACAAGAAAGTATGGTCGTGTATTTGTCTGGTTAGGTTTGCACAGGAAATAAAAGCCACTGAAACAACCAAATGGCAAGAATTTTCATAGTGACAAAATAGACAAGGTAACAAAATAAGCTTTCACTTATCCTTTGGTTGTTTTTATCCTGCTTTTTAGAACATGGAATAATTTCAGGTGATTGCACATTTTATTTTCAAGAAGTTGGACTATGGTTATGACTTTATAAGGTAGTCAAATCAGTTTTAAAACGGTATATTAATAACAGCAACAATGGATAACATATGCACTGCAAACAGTAATGACACATGGATCTAGGGATATTGTGAAGCATGTGGTGGGGCCTCGTGACCTGATGGAGAGGATGACTAGATCTGCTCAGGATCATCACTCTTTCTTCTCCCAAATGATGACATCAATTTGCTTCTCATTATCTTTAAGGGACTCTGCACGATCCTTTTGTATGAGTTATGCCTAGAGCTTCCTCCCTATTTGCAGAGCCTGTGTGTTGTGTTCTGCAGGCTTACCCTCCACCTGCTGTATCGATGTATCTTTGCGTGTTTTACAAACTTAGAATGGCATTTGGGCTGCTTGGCTTCAAACCTTGCTTGGTGATTATGACAACAGAGTTGCTGCTGGAGAACTAGTGGGAGCTTCTTGCTTGCAACTGAGTAGGAGGTGGCACCTGCTGGGCAGGCCAGTGCAGGGACAGTGAGGACAAGGAGGCACTCCCCCACATTTCTATTTCTAATGAGTCTTCTTCATGCTGCAGAGCCTATTACTGCAGAGTATTCTGACTTGTTCATGCTCCCCTATTTACTGGATGTTTTAAGAGGCGCCAACTCAGCATTGCCAAAAAAATGTGGCCAAAAATCAATTGTCTCTTTAAGTGATCGCATGATATCTATCATCTGGAACATATATGCTCCTGTATATTAAGAATGTACTCAAATATATCAGGTCCAAATGTGCCAAGAACAGACACCATAGGATAAAGATGTCCCACGACAGTTGTAGTGTCTTAGCCTGTCACTTGTCTCAACAAGAGCAACCTTGAAGCTGCCTGTAGATTCAGAAACTGGATGGCATCTCAGGGAGGTTGGGTACACAGGTCAAGCTGCAGAGTGGGTGTGTCTGAATAGGATTAAATGAACACAGCAAAATCTTTGTATCTAAAGATGAAATAAAAATGGAAGATAAAATAAAACTGAAATAAAGGCCCTCCTCCCATGAGGCTAGAGTTCACTAGACAGAGAGAGGGCTCAACGTAGAGTGATGGCCTGGTCAGAGACACAGCAAAAACAGCCCCCTGAACGATGGAGGAGGAGGAGGGTCAGGTTGATGCGGGTCCCTAATGGTGTAATTTAAGTTCGCCATGTGAACAAAAGCATATGAAACTCCCAGAATTATGTGGAGTCATAAAAACATGCATACATATACGTCCCAGCTTCGAGGAGTCTCGCTTATCATTCTTTAAAAAAACTTTAAATGCTAAAAGTCCTAGCAGTTGGAAAAACCACCAGTTGCACACAGCACTCACCAGAGCTGTCTCTCACTGACTGGATGTCCACCCAGTTACGTGCATTCTTCACGGGATTCTTGTTGATGCTACATTGAACCGCACCATATCCCCACAACCTGTGGAATGCATTTGCCACTTCTGCTTTTACAGATGAAGATAATGACCCCCGAGGAGTGATGTGTCAGTTAAAACCTAGGGGGAAAATGGTAATTGGAATCCAAGACCTGCCTTGCTTTTCTTCAGCCCTTCCTGCTGTGCTGGGCTGTGCTATTCACAGCTCTTACACTTCACTTCCAGGACCTAGTGAAACTTGATATCGAAGTCTATAGAAACTTCAGGAAAGAAGAACTTTTTAGTTTATTTTTAGAGATTTACTACAGATGAAGAGCAACCGGGACCAGATGTGTTTTCTGAGCTGGCAGACCACCGCCTGCAGGAGGGTGCTTCTGTAGTCTTGGTCACCCTGTTCGTGTTTTTTTCTGTTTCCTCCCTTCCTTGCTTTGTTCCTTCCCCCAAATTAAACCTAGACATGACATACGCTGATGAGAACAGGAAGAGGAGGAAAAGGAAATGCCTTTGATGCTTTTCCCTTGGAAGGTCTCATCCACATGAAGCTCTCACTCTACTGGGGTTGGAAGGTCTATGAAATAGCCTTCCCAAGGCTGGTCCCCAGGGAGGCATCTACTGGCTTTGCTGGTAGTCACTGGCCAGGCCGCATCACTGTGATGCTGCACATCAACGCGCCCTGCCCCTAACAGAGAGAAGCTCACAGTGTGGGATAGAAGTCTTGGTGAGGAAATGGTGTCTCCAGGGAGTGGAGCTGAAGGAGCTCACTGAGAAAGAGGAGTGAGAATGCAGGGCCTACTTTTCTGCTGCGAGGAGTAATAACTGGAAGCCTGGGGCAGGCTGCTCCGGGGTGGGGTGAGCTGGGGGAGTGTCTGGATGCTAAGACACTCGTCCTGCTGCTCTGCCCTGGTCCACCCAGAGCCTGCCTCTAGTTTAAAGGGGAGTGTGCTGGGTTTTCTAGTGAATGGCCTCTATTTCCTCCATTGCTTTGAACGGATATCATCTTACATTTTCCCCAGGGTGGCTTCTGTTGCTCTCTTGGCATGATTATCTTCATTTCACACTGATTCTAAACTCAAGGTAAGAAATGTTTTAGACTTTATTTGTTTTAAAAAGCTTCTTTTTAACATCCTGCATGTTTCAAGATTCCTTTGTTTTCCTGTGGGTAGCCAGAGCATTTAGAGAAGAAAAGAAAATTGTAGCTGGCTGTGTTAGCTGGTACCATCACATTATTAGACAAAATCATTGTTAAAACACTTACTACAATACTATACACTCCTCTTTGATTTGTGCACTAACATGTAGTTAATTTATTGGCTCCCAACACATGCATGATTAAAATGAGCGCCACTCGTTTCAGTATGAGAAAGTGACATAAGTTAGATATTGTAGAGAATTTGCAAAGGATAATCAAACAGAAGCTTACAAAATGGTTAAAAGATTTAAAAGAAAGAATCACTAAAAAATGGTATGATTAGAAAAAAGAGAGGAAAAAACATATTTAAATAACACAATATGCTTTTCAAATTATAGCCTTTGAAAGGTCACAGTGGAATTTAACAGGCTTGTGTTGAATACTAATGCATTACACTGATTGGGTTTCCAGCTGGAAAAGAGTTGGTTCATCTTGCAGTTCTGAGATGAAGTAGCTGGAAGCCAATCCCATGAGCATGCAAGAGTGTGTGCAGACAAGTTTTACTGGTATGGGCATTGTTGTGATAGCCTACATAAGGTGTATCAACAGATGAAGGAGCAAGTGATTGACAGCAACCAAACAAAGCCAGACCAATCCCTGGAATCGCATGTCTGTCCACAAGAACTTTTCAAAGGGCTGATATGGTGGGGTTTCCATTGCTGGCCAGAGGGTGATGGTACTGGCAGTCTTACTGATCTCAGTGTTATTCATGTAAGACACTCAGGGTTATCTTGTGGTAAAATATTACAGAATGAATGCCCTAAAGAGAGTGCATTCCTGAAGTCAGACCCTATTTCAGAAGGAATTAGTGAGATCCCCTAAAAAAATAAGTGTTTGATAGAACCAGGGTTTACATTCTGTTTGTACCACTCGAAGTAACCTTGAACAAATCCCTTAACCTCTCTGAGACTGAGTTTTTCTCACCCATATATGAAAATAATGATAGTATTTCACACAATCATTGTGAACTTAGAATTTTAGATGCATGACCCATGCTTAATATAATATTTTAAGAAAGCTTATAAGCGACCTCTAAGTGAGGTCTGTGAATTTGACTCCATAGACATTTACTGTGCACCTATCACTATTGTGAAGTAGTGAAAAAAGATTTTGGAGACAGAAAGATTAATTATACGTAGATACCACTTTCAAGGAGCTTGCAATCTAGTGCAGTGGAAGAATGATGCATGGTCTTCATATGGTTGATGACAAAAGTGAAGTACAAGCAAAGTGGTTCTGGATGGTCGATCAGGGAGCAATAGATTCTGATGGGTGGGACTGGAGAAGACCTCACTGGGGAGGTGGCATTTGAAGTGATGCATGACTAATGGGTGTGTATTTTTCCCTAGTTCAATTTGTCAGCTCAATTTATTCCTGATCAGTTTGTCATGATAATTACGATGGCAGTGAACGGCACACCCTGGCCTAGCTATCTACTTTGGGACATAGAAATCATATTCCTTCTTCCATATATTTTGTCTACTTCATCATTACCAATTGTATTGATTATCCATGAAGTAATATGGGCTTGAAGAGGGAAGATGGTCTGCAAAGTCATTTTGGGGAGATATTAAAGAAAAGGAACAAGAAAAGATTTTCTATTCTCATCCAAGATTCACTGCTACCTAGCAACTAAACGCTCAAAGACAATAACTTGAAGGGTGTTTTAAAAAGAAAATTAATTGAAAGGCAAGGTCAGTCAGTTCAGTTCAGCTCAGTCATTCAGTCGTGTCCGACTCTTTGCGACCCCATGAATAGCAGCACACCAGGCCTCCCTGTCCATCACCAACTCCCAGAGTTCACTCAAACTCATGTCCATTGAGTCAGTGATGCCATCCAGCCATCTCATCCTCGGTTGTCCCCTTCTCCTCCTGCTCTCAATCCCTCCCATCATCAGGGTCTTTTCCAATGAATCAACTCTTTGCATGAGGTGGCCAAAGTATTGGAGTTTCAACCTCAGGCAAGGTGGTAAGTAATAATAGCTAACGTTTACAGAGTGCTTACTATATGGCAGGTGCTCTTTTAAACAATTTAAATATATAAATTTATCTATTTCTCATAACATCCTTGTGAGTTAGATATCATTATGCTGCCCATATCACAGCTAGGAAACTGAATTAAGAAAAATTTCAATAAACTGTTCCTGAGACCACACTGCTAAGCAGAAAGAATTGTGCTCAGGCTCAGTCGTGTCAGACTCTTTGTGGACTGCCCTTCTCTGTCTGTGCAATTTTCTGGGCAAGAATACTGGAGTACGTTGCCATTTCCTCCTCAGTGAGATTTTCCTAACTCAGGGGTCAAACTCATGTCTCCTGTGTCTTCTGTATTGCAGGCGGATTCTTAACCACTGAGCCATCAGGGACGCTCGGTAGAAAGAATATTAATTTGGAAATTTGGAGATTGTGTTGTTTTCAGATCTGAGTAAGAGATCTTGGACAGATCATCTAGATTTGCAGAGGAAAGCAATGAAGTGAATTTTCTTCTTTCTTCTAATTGTGCTAAAGCTTTTTATAATCATTGTTAGATGTTTTAAATATTTTTATATGTCATGCATTTAATATTTTAATTTAAAGAAATTTAATTGAAAGTAGAGAGGGAGGAAACAGAACAGGCTCTATCTTGAAAGCGGGACTCCATCTTGGGCTGGACTGTGGGGTTTGAGCTATACACCCAGTATCTACGGAAAGGACATGTCAACTGGAAAACCAGGCCCCTGGAAGGAAGAGCCCCAGGGCCCTCCATTGCCTAAAAGAATACCCTAATTATCTGTGTAATCGAATAGAATCATACATTCTATTATGCTTATTGGGGTATGACCACAAGCCTATTGATAATTGTCCACTGTTAATTACCTAGGCTTAAGGCATATGAATCACTGGTTAACTTTGATTGTATCTTTCTTTTTCTTTTGTTCAGACTAGTTTCAGGGAATTTGGAGAGGTGGGTTTGGGCACCTACACTTAGGGTATATAAGGTTTTCACAAAAACTGGTCGGGGTCTTTGGCTAAGAGAAGATTCTGCATTGGGCCTGATGGTGTAATAAGCTATACTCTACTATCTGCATTTTCCTTCTGAGTGACTTTGTTTCCTGGAAGGTGTGGCTACAACAGTAGCTCTTCATATTTCTTTGCCTTCCTTTGTAGGACAGTTAAGAACATTCACACAAAAAAGTTTTTATTAAGAAAAATTAATAAGAACTTCAGTTTGGAGAAGACAAAATGGAAAATACACCGATAGCAAGGGATGTGAGAATCATACCTATTGACTTTTTTTCCCTTGCATCTCTGCTTCCTATTTATTTGCCTGCATTTCTTTCTTGCTTCAGAGTGTCTCCTGGGGATAATTTTTGTACTCAAATACATTTGAATTTAGATACATACTCTTAGTTAATATAGGACAATGTGGTCATTATTTTTATGCCATCTTTTTCTTAAAATTACATCCCTATTTTCATTGGGTCCTAACTAGACAAGTTAAACAAATGTATTTTATCATCTGCATGAATGAGCAATTCAAACAGAAAGCTGAAGGGGACAAGTGAAAGATATTCACATGATGAGAAAACATTAAAAAATTGCCTGAGTCAAAATGGCAACTCTCTTCTAGGCTTTCTCAGAAGACTTCACTTCAGTGAACTGGAGAAGAAGAAAGGGTCACACAGTCTGGCTGCTGCTCCGGTGGAAACCAGCCTTCCTGTAGACTGGGCTGGCTGAGTTACTCGGCCTCTGGCTTCCCCGCACAGGCTGTGTTGTCAGAAAGAAGACCAGAAAATTGATGGATGAGAGTTGTCTCACTCTGCGAGACTCCAGGGAAGGCTTCTGGGGTCCCACTTGGTGTGATTTCAGCTCATCCTGGAGGCAGTATTCTCCTCAGAACTTTAGAATAGACATTGTTTGAAAACAAAAGCTTGGAATTGGCCCTAAACAAATGCATGAGATTTGGAGAGGAAATCTAAAAACTCCATGGGACATGATATTTTGCCAGCTTGTTTTCCTGAGCCTAACACAGCCTTTAGCCTAACACAGCCTAACACAGCCATCCCTCCTCTACTGAGACATGAGAAGTTAATAGAAATTCTTGACATCTTACGTTTGGATGGACAGTCTTCTCCCTGACTTACTCTTAAAATGCGCTTCTCAAGTGCAGGGATGAACTCATAATCCTTTCTGATTTTAATCATGCGTCTTTCCTTCAGAAATGTCTGGCTTCCTTAAGGTCATTCCCTCAATTTAAACCATTCATACTTTGTATTTTTTTCCTACTTCTCAGACTGTTTTGATTAGTCAGGACAGATATCCCTTCCCTTTGTGATTCACTTGTTATCCCTCCTCTCGTTTCCATTTCTGGCACGCTTTAAACTTTGCTTCTTGACCCAGGTTATATTCCATTCCTCATTTCAGAGCTGGGGAGGGATCCTGTTTTATGCACCTTGTTCCAATTGGTGGCTGCTCATCCATTAGGAGTGATGAGGAATGTCATGAGTGAGACACCCATCGTCAGCCCATGAACTCACATGGTGCCTGGGCCAGTCCATGGCTGGGTGTAATTTTCCACTGCAGCTGACAGTGTACTGCAAACACATGCACAGTGCCCCTGGGCTGTGGCCACATCTGTAATGGAGGTGGGAGTAGGACCAACCCAACGGCAGGGCCACTGCAATTCTAGAGCTCTAGTACCAATGAAATCTATCATGCTTTGATGAAGAAATGGGAAATAGGCAAGTCCTTGCATTCCTTTCAGACTAACATCCCTTGCCTATCTACACTCTGCCTTTGAGGATGCTCTGGAACAGTCAGCAGCTACCACCACATCTGTTTCTCCTTTGCTTTTCATCCTCATGCCTTAAAACCTCCCACAATCACCAGCAGTAGAAATGGAAATTGAGTTACCTATATTTGTCGATTTTATCTTTTTCTTTTTTTCTATCTCTCTGTCTTTCTTCCTTCCTTCTGCTCTTTCTTTCATTTTTATTCTGCCTTTCTTTCTGTCTCTCCTTGCTCCCTTTCTTCCTTTCTCTTTATTTAATGGAATGTGGAATACTTTTTCTTAATAATAATTAAAAGATTTATTTAGTCTCTTTATTTAAGATAAGCTTGTTTTAAGTCATTAAAAAAAAATCCAATGTTGTAATCTACTCTGTTTCATACTACATTTGAAATGGAGTTATCTGTTGCTTTTATGACTATCCCTAGTATTGCTTGTTTTTGACAGAATGTCAGTTACATGAAGCTTTTGTAGCTTCTGGGACTTGAGACACAAGATAGAATACCAAAGCTTAGAAAATTCTATAAAGTGTAAAAATACCTTTTTCTCTGGATACTCACATGTCCTTCCACATTTCAAGAATGCCTTTCATATTTAAATCCTTTTAAAGAGTTATTCATTATTTAAAATGGCAACATTAATACCTTTCTATTGTACCTGTTCAACAATATTGAGCTCCACACACAAAACTAGGACACAGTCACAAACTCTTATTATCTACATCCTTGAGTAATCACATTGTAAGAAATAAAAACTTAAAGTGGTCCGTTTTCAAGGACAACTAGCCCAGAGTGACAGCCGGCTGAGGAAATAGCCCTCAGGATACTTGCCTGGGAAATCTAAACAAAGGGAGAGTGGAATGCCTAGAACTTATTCATAGGCTTATTCTATTGGTGGATTCCAAACATAAGAACGGGGAGAAGTGCATGGCAAAGTTAATAAATCCAGGTGACATTCTGGAAAGATTATGAACCCTGTAGTACTCAGCCAGTGAGGAACTGGGGGAGGAACTTGCCTGCGGAGAGGATAAAAAACCCACTGTAACGACTCTGGGTGTGCCTGCCCACCAGACACCGGCTCTTGCAAGACCGTCAATTATTAAGGCCTCACTTCTTGCTGCGCCTGGTTTGTTCCTAATTCCATTCCTTGGGTTTGGGCCGGTGGGCTTTATTTCCCACAACATAGGAGGATTTGTGTTTATTTTCTATAACTTTCTCTAGCTGGCTCAGTTGGTAAAAAATCTGCCTGTAATTCAGGAGACTTCCTGCAGTGCAGGAGACCTGGGTTTGATCCCTGGGTTGGGAAGATTCCCTGGAGAAGGAAATGGCAACCAACTCCAGTATTCTTGCCTGGGAAATCATGGGTAGAGGAGCCTGGTGGGCCACGGTCCACGGTGTTGGGTTGCAAGAGTTGGACACACTTACTGATTAAACTACTACATAAAATAATACATAAAACATTAAAATGTATATTCACAAATATAGGGAGTTTGCTTTGTATTTTTTTGGATTTTAGTTTTGTTTGTTTTTACAAATATGCGTGTATAATTTATTCAACCACTTCCCTATTCATAGACATCAGATGTTTTTTGTTTTGTTTTACTTCCTTTTGTAACTACAAGCAATGTTGCAATAAATATCCATCTATATTATATACATTTAAAAAATCTGTTATTGCCTGGCTTCCAGATTTGGGTGATGGATTCAGAAAGTTGGTATAAATCTGTTATGATACTTTTTCCTTACATAAAAAATTAAATAATGCCAAATCTTTGTGACCTTCTTGATAGAAGATTATAGAAGAGGTTGGCATGACTTCAAATCATTTTAAATTTTATTTAGGTATGCAATCTTCTTCTTAGGACAAATTACAGTAGACTTCCACTCCTCTACCTCTATCTTTGAAGTGTAAAATCTCCTGAAAATGAATTGATTTAAGAGATAAAAAATTATATGTTCAGACTTTAAACACGAAGACAGAATGTCAACTAAATAGGGATAAATGTGTTAATGCAAGAAATCTATGATTTTCTAAAAGCAGATGTCAAAGCTTTATTCAGCCTAATAAAGTTTTGTTTTATTCAGTCTTGCTTATTCTACTGCATGAGACCAGCTGTGTGTTGAGAACTCTTAAGAGTATATTGGACTCAGTAGGAAAGATAATGATTATTTCATTCTTCCACCTAAATTTAACTTCACTAAATCAAGCAAATATCAACTTTACCCAGCCTTGCTTTATTTGTAACCAGTAACTAGGTGAACAACTTGTCATTTAATCATCAATACCCCTTGGAAGATCAAACCAACCCTTAAGTACTGAATAGCCCAGCCTGGAAAGGGAAGTACCTTTGGCCTACATAGCAGCACGATTGTCTATTACTAATTATCTGTTTAGACACACACCAGCCTAACACAAAGTCCTTACATACTCTAATCTAAAATCTTAGATCCTTGCCAGGGCGGAAGTTCTAAGAGTTCAAAGAATGTTATGAAATATTCTTTTAAAATCTTCTTTAGCTTGTCTCTGCTCTTTAAACCCCTCCTGTTGACTGCTACCTCCACTCATAAGCTTATTTCCCATATTCAAAAATTCTACAACTGTTGTAGTTAGGGCATAAAAATGAATTTTTTCAATGCCATTTTTCTGGGCTCTCTTGGAATATAGCTTCTGCTTGTCAAGAACTAATTCTAAACACACGTGAGTAGTACTGAACTGGTAGTCACTGAGTGCCTGATTGCAGTCATGCACTTATTCTCACAAAAAAATGATGGAGGCAGTTGCTATAATTATCTCCATTTTATAGACAAGGAAGTTGAGCCTCAGAGAAATTAAGTCACTTTCCTTAAGATCACATTTTTTGGTTATTGTGGCAGTGCTAAGTATTAAACGCAGCTCAAGCTCTTTCTACTAGAATTACTGGATGTCATAGAATGACTGCTAGCTGCTATAACAAGTAGAACCACCAATACGTGATAGCTCAAAAACAATTGATGTTTGTTTCATGCTTTCGTAATAGTCCAAGGCAGATGTTCCTGGTCTGTGGGCAGTTTTCTCAACAACATGATTTCAAGACCTAAGCTCCTTCCATCTTGTGGTTTTGTTATCCCTAAGAACTCCTTTTTGGGCTTCCCAGGTAGCGCTAATGGTTTAAAAAAAAAACATCTGCCAGTGCAGAAGATGTGGGTTCAACCTCTGTGTCAGGAAGATTCCCTGGAGGAGGAAATGGCAACCCACTCTAGTTATTCTTGCCTGGACAATCCCATGGACAGAGGAGCCTGGCAGGCTACAGTCCAAAGGATTGCAAAGAGTCAGACACAACTGAGGTGATTTAGCATGCACACAAAGACTCCTTACCAGAAAAAGGAGAAAGAAGCATGGAAAGGGCAACGTAAGAGGTGTAAAAGGACCCAGTCCGAGTATTGCACAGTCTAATATGGGTCTTGAACACCCTGCTGAGGAGGCTGGGATATGAAATCTAGCTATATGTCTAGAAAGAAAAGAAAGCAAATTTAAATGAATAACCTAGTAATGTCTGCCACAACCTCCCTATTGTTCACTGGGTGTTGACAAAATGTATGTGTGATGGAGTATAAGGAAGTAAAGATACCGAAAACAGTACTGTGCCCTTCAGGAATTCATAATTTAGCTTGGGAATGAGAAAACTAGTCTATAATGAAAAACAAAGGACAAGTTCGCATAATGGGAGACAATTGTGCTATAGGAATTCAAAGAATGGAAATTTGATTACGGGAGGGACTAGACAGGATTTCAGTTTTATTTTGAAGGGAAAAAGCAAGGAAGATTTAGTTCCTGAGGGGAAGACAAAATTATTTTATAGTGAGGAAATAGTCCATATTTGAACTGAAGTTGAGGCCTCATATTAAAACTTCACTAACTACCATTTTGTCTTGGGCTCAGAATAGATGTAATACTTCTCTCATTGACCTTGGTCACGACATATTCTAACATTTCACATTCTAACAGCAGAGTAAACAGATCAGTAAGGGTGACTGGCCACAATTAGGAATATGAAGGAATTTTGCATGGATGTTTTTACATTAAGCAAAAGGCTTGTTTCCATTAAGGCTTATTTCAGACCATCTGTAGAATAGTATGTCACTCTGAACTGCATTCTCCATTCCTTGATCTAGATTGATCATTTGATCATTGATCTCCATTCCTTGATCATTTTGTCTTTAACAGAACCATACAATTCTTCCACTGATAGAAATAGTTTTATCACATTCTTAATTTATCTGGTTTTGCCCCAGTATATAAAAGTCTCTTTTCAGACAGTATCTAATCACTGTCTTATTTTATCCCAGGAAGTGAGAATAGTGCAAAGACTATCAAATGCACAAATTTCCTGAAGGCGTTTCCATTGGTGACTCAAGAACATATGTATTTGTTAGCAAGTGTGTAGGAGAAAAATATCCACTTCATCAAGGAATGCCATAAAATCCGTATTCAACCTATGAGGAAATCCAGGGATATAGTTGGGATTGCTGCCCAAATATCTAAGACACAGAACAAGGAAGTTAAAAGCAGACACCTCTTAAATGTGTTATTGAATTAGAAAAGAAGAAAAAGATTAGAAATGGTGATCTGTGAGGTTATTAATGGCTTTCTGAGCAGTTTGGATATCCCCGAGTGCTTCCTCATTAGAAACGATGGTGAAGGGTAATCTTGGCAAACGCATATTAGTTGGTGAGGTTGTATATTTGTGCTTTTTATTTGATCACATCCTATTCCAGAGCCTGCTTATAAAGAGAGTCACCTCTCCAGCATTCATTCATGAGTTGTGTCTACAGTTCTTGACAACTATTTCATATCATATCAGCAATTCCAACACATGCCTCTTATTGCAGTGGGAGTTGACCTGGGTCAGATATCAAGGATAAGACTGGGGATTGTATATCTGAATAAAAATAAGATTTGAAGGTGGAAGGAACCCACTTTGTAGATCTTAGGAAAGACCAGTTCAATTCTAGGTGGGTTTCTCTAAAAGCAATTATCCATCAATTTATTCACATGGAATCTCTGCTTGTGCCAGAATGATGACTCCTGATTAACTTGGGTTCTATACATGGAAGGGGGCTTCAGGACAAAGTAAATAAGGTGTGTGTAAGTGTAGCTAAGAAATTAAAAGACACTTACTCCTTGGAAGGAAGGTTATGACCAACCTAGACAGCATATTAAAAAGCAAAGACATTGCCAACAAAGGTCTGTCTAGTCAAGGCTATGGTTTTTCCAGTGGTCATGTATGGATATGAGAGTTGGACTATAAAGAAAGCTGAGCACCAAAGAATTGATGCTTTTGAACTGTGGTGTTGGAGAAGACTTTTGAAAGTCCCTTGGACTGCAAGGAGATCCAACCAGTCCATCCTAAAGGAGATCAGTCCTGGGTGTTCATTGGAAGGACTGATGCTGAAGCTGAAACTCCAATACTTTGGCCACCTGATGCAAGGAGCTGACTCATTTGAAAAGACCCTGATGCTGGGAAAGATTGAGGGCAGGAGGAGAGGGGGACGACAGAGGATGAGATGGTTGGATGGCATCACTGACTCAATGGACATGAGTTTTGGTGGACTCCAGGAGTTGGTGATGGACAGGGAGGCCTGGCGTGCTGCAGCCCATGGAGTCACAAAGAGTCAGACATGACTGAGCAACTGAACTGAACTGAAGTGTATAGCAAGCTGGGTGTTTTCATCTCAGCCACATGATGGTAATCTCTGATGATGTTTACTCATTTGACAAATATGAATTGAGCTCCTGTTATGTGTCTGTCATGGCAGTTAACCAAGTATGCAATGCTGTGCAAATGAAAACCTCAGGACTCATTAAACACACAGTTTTATGGGCATGATAGAAAAAATCAGTCAACAAACAAATAAAACTCATAAATTAATAACTTGTGGTAAGGGCAGTGAAGAGAAAGAATAGGGTGTGGAGAAAGAATGGAGGGCAGGTCCCTCTGAGGGGGTACCTGCTCTGAGAGGGTGGTGAGGTGAGCTCTCCGTGAGGAGGTGATATTTCAGAGGGGTCCTGAAGGGGGGAAAGGAGACGAGGAGCCAGCCCACCATCTACAGAACAAGGGAGAAGAGGAACAGAGAGTTCAGGAAGGGACTCTACTAAAAATACTGAACTACTAGCAGAATAGATCGGAGAAGGCGATGGCACCCCACTCCAGTACTGTTGCCTGGAAAATCCCATGTACGGAGGAGCCTGGTACTCTGTAGTCCATGGGGTCGCAAAGAGTCGGACACAACTGGGTGACTTCACTTTCACTTTTCACTTTCATGCATTGGAGAAGGAAATGGCAACCCACTCCAGTGTTCTTGCCTGGAAAATCCCAGGGATGGGGGAGCCTGGTGGGCTGCCGTCTATGGGGTTGCACAGAGTCGGACACGACTGAAGTGACTTAGCAGCAGCAGCAGAATAGATCACTAGCAACCACAGTGCTGAAACAGTATCTCTGATTGTCAGATGTCAGTTTTATGTGTCAGTATACCTGGAAAATAATAAAAATATTGAACTACTTACTAGTAGGTAGACAACCAGGGACCACAGTGCTGAAACAGCGTCTGTGATAGTCAGTGTAGCTAGTCTGACTATAAAATAGTCCCCAGTTATGCAAACACTAATTCAGGTGTTGCTGCGAAGGTGTTTTGCAGAGGTAATTAACACTCATGATCAGCTGATTTTGAGTAAAGGAGATATCCTATACAATCTCAGTGAGTTTGATTCAATCAGTCAAAAGGCTTTAAGAACAGAACTGAAGATTCTCAAAATAAAAGTTCTGCTATAGACTGCAGCTTCAGTTCATTCTGACCCTTCTAGTCTGCCCTTCCTGCCCTACAGATTAGTGGCTTATCTTGCCAGACCCCACAAGTGCATAACACAGATCCTTGCTACAAATCCCTTATTATACATCTCCTGCTGGCTTTGTTTCTCTGGTTGAATCCTGACCAATGTAGGGTTTACAGGCCTCACATAGAGTCAGGCATTACATCTTTAGGAGTGTGGAGATCTAGGACATTCCAGGAAAGGGGCAGGATGGATGAATATGGGAGTGGGTAGGGACATGGGGTACTATCACTTCCCAAGGAGGTAGCGAGGTATTTCCCTGCTTTCATGACCAATGCAAGTGTATGAGAGTATGCTGGCTGAATATCAGCTAAGTTTTTCAAAGAGAGGGAAAAGAATGTATTTTGACCCTGAAGACAGAAAGTATCTGGAATATTCAGGGAAACTAAAAGGAGGGCAGAGAGGCTGGATATTGTAAGCAAGAGAGAGTGGAAGGAAATGAAGGAAGACAGGGCCAGGCGGTACAGAGCTGAGAAGTACAATGGCTCTTATCTAAAAGCTCAGTGGAGCAACTGAGAGGCTGCTTCCTGGGTAATAGATTAGCCTGGGGCTATAGTGAAGCCAGACGCAGGGGGACATAGAGTGCCTAGGCAAGAGTTTATAGTGGTTTAGGTAAACATGACAACGGTGAAGATGCAGAGAAATGGATGGTTTCAAGATATATTTTGGAGATAACAATGAGAGCCATGTGAGTGCTTGCTGATAAACAAAATAAAACAAAACGGTAGAGGGAGCAGATGAGCCCCCATTTCTATAGGGGGCGATAAAGAGATGAGTCTCTGTGAACGTCTTGGGAAGGCTTTGCAAGTCCCAGTTGGTAATCCACTAAGTGTGGGTGAGGAGTGGTGGTGTTTAGGATTAGGGGTGTGACAAAAGAGCCTCCTGCCCTGTGACCAGGCATCTTGTGACTATGGGATGGAGATTTCACCTCCCCTTCAGATTTCCACTCATTCTTTCCCACACCCAGTCTTTGTCCCTCTAACCCATTTCCTTCTGCCTTGCGTGTAAAGTGCTCGTTTCCCCACAGTGATTTCCAAGTTGTTGTGAAGGAGTGTGCTGTATGTTTGATTGCTGGACTTGTTTCATGCTATGGAATTCTTAAAACACCAAGGTTGTTTCTATACGACTGCCAGAAATATTGGACCAGGCCCAAGAAATGTGTTTTGTCTTCATGCAAAATGAGTAAGGGACTCTGACATCCTCCAGACGAATGTTTTGTGCTGAGGTTTTCAGTACACCTTAACTAATCCTCGAAAAAGATTAGAAGCACATGGTTAGTTGACATGGACCTACTTAAGGAAAACATCAGTGAGGCCAACAGGATGATGATTTTTAAGGGTCTGTGGCTAATATTGTGATTTATACTCAAATATTAAGTGTTATGTGATGAATTATGTTACTCTAAAAAAAAAATAGATGTGTTGGAGTTCCAACCCTCAGTACCTGAGAATGTATCTTATATGGCGATAAGATTTTTATAGAGGTTATTACATTAAAAGAAGGTCATTAGGAAGGACCTTAGTCCAATATGACTGGTGTTTTCAGAAGAGGGGAAATCTGAACACAGGTATGCATAGAGGGAAGGTGAAAGGAAGAGACAGAGAGAAGACTGCTGTCTACAAGCCAAGGAGAGGGGCCAAGAGCAGTCCTTCCCTCCCAGCTCTCAGAAAGGGACTACCCTGGTGATACCTTGAGCTTGAACATCTGTCCTCTAAACCATGAGACAATAAATTTCAGTCATCGAAGCTACCCAGTTTGTGTACTTTATGAAGGCAGCCCTAGAAGACTGATTCTGTTAAGTCTATATATTAAACATTCAAAAAGATAGGCCAGTTCTTGGGCTAACCAAATTCAGCCTCTTTAACCTAGAATATCTAGATCAGGGCTGATTTAGAAAAGAAGTGCATTCATGTAGTGTTATTTTGCTGAATGAATTTAGATAAATGTTCTATAAAAATTGGGCTCATCTGATGTAAATTATATAATTACTATGTATGATTAAGGACCTTTCTGGATTTTCTATACAGATTTCCATACAGATTTTCTATATGGTCATACAGATCTTTGGTAGCGATGCTGTATTGTTTTAATGTCTGTTATCTTACAATATTAAGATGAGTTTCTTCTTTTTTTTTTGTTTTTCTTTCTCATGTTATTATTTGATACAGTCCAGTGTCATGGCTAAGTATTCAGTCTTTCGGTATACTGACTAGCCTTGTGGACTTAGGCAGATTCCTTTAACCTCTTGGTGCTTGTACTCCTTGAAGGGTTGCTATGAAGAAAAATAAATAAATATAAAGTAATTAGAACAATGCCTCATGCATAATAAACACCCAGTCAATGTTACTTATCATTGTTACTATGAGCCATGCATTATTCTAAGGTCTTTGCAACTCTAATAGATGGTACAAATAAAACACCTGTTTATAGATGAGGCAGTTGAAGCTATAGAGAGGCTCAATAGTGAGCGATTTGGGATCCAGAATTTACCTGGGCTGTTTAGAGGCTATTATCTTCACCAATATACAGTAAGTCCTCATGAAAAGTCTCAACAAAGCTAGCTATATATTTTATCATATCCTTACATGTTTATTTTCCCAAATTAACTCGAGAATTTTCTAGAGTTCTAAAATGCCCTGGTTGAATTTCTATCGGTTTAGCTTTAAATTCATGAATTAACTTGGAAAGTATTGATATCACAGTATTTGTGTCTTCTTTTGTATCCCTCAACAAAATTATTCTGTTTTTATGCACATCTTTTTCTAAATGCATTCCTAAATATTTTATGTTTTTGTTATGTCGAATATTTCCTTTTTTTTTGTTGCCCTTTTGTATTTCCTAGAGAATGAAATTGAAGGAAAAAGAAATCATTAAGTGTGAAATTACCTGATACATACATTATTTACACATTAAATCTCAATTAACCCTCACGAAACGTTGGCTAAGTACAGCTCATTGCTTACTTTGTGCATACACCTGCCTGTGCAGTGGCTTCATGTTGTCAGAAAATGCACAAAGCTCTTTTGCTTGAGTTGCAATCATTCCCAATGGGATTTTGATGCTGCCTAGCAATTCTGTACATTTCTTCAGTCCTTGCCCTCTGCCTACTCTCCCTGCACAACTATTAAGACTGCAAATCTGTGCTTTTTAATCAAACTCCCAATACCTCTTCTCTATCCTCCTTCTCATTTCTACTTATCTGAGAGAAAAACTCAGAAGAGACCACACATCTCTTCCAGTCCATCCACCGAGTAGCCGCCTGTGTCCACAGACGCCTCTTTCGCTCCTGTTCCCTGGACGCGCTGCCGTGCTGACTCAGGCCAGCTCTTCTCTTTGTGTACTGGGTCCATTGCCCCTCACCTACTCCTGGGAATTGTTCCAATAATCCATTGCTCTTCCTCTGTCTTGCATCATCAATTTCCCCTTCCCCACTGGATCACTGTCAGCACACATAAAGCATACTGTAACACCTCCTGTATTGAAACACAAACAAAACAAGAAAACAGACTTCTTTCTACTCCATACTCCCCCTCCAGCAATCACAGTGTTTCTCTTCAAGGGACCATGCATTTTTATTGTTTCCAGTTTCTCTCCAGTTTGTATTCTTTCTTAAGTATATTGTAAATCTAAAGATGTTTATATATTAGATGGTTTTCCGTCTATTGCTGCTGCTAGTCTTTTTGATTTTAATATTGTCCCTCTTTCTTCCACAGTGAGAGCCCTTTCAACTTGGCTCCTGTGTTCTTTTGATAATAACCCATTACTCTTTTAAAAATTATATCATGAGTCCATACTGCTTTTACAAATTCAAATGTAAGATTATAGACTTTTACTTGGCTTCTTTGACTTTTTATTTGTATCCCATTTCCTTAAAATGAAAAATTTTGATTCCTAGTAGTAATATTGACCTAATTATTTATTTTCATCTCACAATATATAATTTTTATTTCAAAGACAAAATATAAATACTTTAAAAATAAAAATATAAATAATTAATATAAAATAGTAAATGAACATCAATACTAATGAATGCAATTCAAGCTTTATCTGTCACTCATTTTGCTCTTCAGTTCAGTTCATTCGCTCAGTCATGTCTGACTCTTTGCAACCCCATGGACTGCAGCATGCTAGGCTTCCCTGTCCATCACCAACTCCCAGGGTTTACTCAAACCGATGTCCATCGAGTCGGTTTTGCCAACCAATCATCTCATCCTCTCTCATCCCCTTCTCCTCCTGCCTTCAATCTTTCCCAGCATCAGGGTCTTTTCCAATGAGTTAATTCTTCAGCTTCATCATCAATCTTTCCAGTGAATATTTAGGACTGATTTTCTTTAGGATTGACTGGTTGGATCTTCTTGCAGTCCAAGGGACTCTCAAGAGTCTTCTCCAACACCACAGTTCAAAAGCATCAATTTTTGGTGCTCAGGTTTCCTTATGGTCCAATTCTCACATCCATACACGACTACTGGGAAAAACCATAGTTTTGGCTAGATGGACCTTTGTTGGAAAAGTAATGTCTCTGCTTTTTAATATGCTATCTAGGTTGGTCATAGCTTTTCAGCCAAGGAGCAAGCATCTTATAATTTCATGGCGGCAGTCACCATCTGCAGTGATTTTGGAGCCCAAAGAAATAAAGTCTCTCACTGTTTCCATTGTTTCTCCATCTATTTGCCATGAAGTGATGGGACTGGATGCCATGATCTTCATTTTCTGAATGTTGAGCTTTAA